>WOGN01002113.1:0-17398 GCA_015342105.1 Leptinotarsa texana
TGATATTATTAATTTTGTAATTGTTTTTTCAGGGTTTTCAAAACAATTTATATTAGATTAGACAATGGAAGTCCGAACTGATGATATGAATCAAAGGCAGTTGCCGCATGTTATTTCTAAAATACCAATGAGCTTGTTTAAGTTATTGTACCTAATCCTGGGAATACTTATAGCTAAAACTGAGGAATGTGATATGTGATACCATTCTGAATATATACTCGTAACAATATTTGCCCTGTTGGCCACGACCCCAAGCTTAGCAAAGGAGCAGACATTATTATTATTCAGTCAACTAGTTTAGTAATCCAATAATTTTTCTGAAAAAAGGTTGGTTGGGTAACAGAATTGATTTTTTCTTAAAAAAACAATTGTTTTCTTGCCAACGTTTCAAATTTAATTAAATTGTTCTTCAGAGCTCTGTAACAATGAATTAACTCGTGTTTTAAGATATCGTCCGGTTTCACAAACATAGCATTTGTGACAGCTTTCACCGTTCAATTTGTACATTGTATTCGATTGTATTTCTTGATTGTTTTAATTTTGGATAGTTTTCATGCAAAACTGAAATTCACTCTTGAAATGGAAGACAACAATTCGTTAGCATTCCTATAGATACAAAAATAATTAAAGATGCAAACCGAATTTTAAAGGTAGACTGGTACCATAAAGTAACTTTTCTGAAAGATTTTTAAATTATTTTTAAAAACATAACTTTCAGTGAAATCAAGATTATAAGAGCAATTGCCATTTCCAATTCTGAATTCCATAACAAAAATCTACAATTAATTGAGAATTACCTAGTAAAAAATGAATTTTCCAGAGCCCTTTTTTCAGAGCCCTCATTGGAAAAATTATCAGAGAAAGAAATTCCTTCTACCAAAATACAGGGGTGAAACCCAAATATCACAAAATTCCATTTGTAGAAAATGCATCTGATAAACTTGTAATGCTACTCAGTACCGAACAAAAACACCACAAGAAATACAATCAGATATAGTGAACAAATTGAACTGTGGAAGCTGCTATGTATGTCAAACTGGACGGTATCTTAAAACACGAGTTTCAAAATACATGAGAGACTAAGAAACTAAATATAAAAAACACCACAGCGCTCGTTGAACATGAACAGAATATGGACACATTTTTTATTTTGATCATCCAACTATTCTAGTTGTTCAATCATATTTATCCAAAAGAATTTTGAGCGAAATGATACATATCCTCGAATGCGATAGTGTTAACTCTAGAAGAGATGTTGATGATCTTAATACCGCATATTTCAATTTGATGAGTAAAATACCTGAATGATTTACCCTTTTTAATTCTTTTTCTTCCTGTGTTTTTCATGTCGTGTTTTTCATGTCGTTTTGTGTTGGTGTTGTTATTTGTTGCTTTTTTTAATATGTATCTAATATGTCTCATGGTTTTTGAAATAGTAGTTCAACAACACGAAGAAACTACTTTTCGGTGAGTAATTTAAATAAGAACTTATTTCCTGTGAAATTGAAATTGAAGGAAAATTTAAAAACAATTACTTTCTTAAGAAAAAATTGACCCTGTTACCCAACCAACATTTCTTTAGAATTATTATTATTAACTATTCGAATAGACTTCCGTATGTTTGAATGTCTCCTAAACCAAAAGTTATATTGTAATAACGAAAAATGCATCAGCTAGTTGATGCAACGAGAAATATTTAAAATTATTATTCCAAAATTTGAGGAAATGAAAAATTCCTGAAAAATATTTTTCTTCAAATTGCGGTACATATACAAACTGCATATTATTGTTGAGCATATTTTGAGAAAGAAACAAGTAGCTTACGATATTTCTAGTAGTATGGAAAATATATCCAAATATGTGAAAACTGACAGACATAGGTGCTTTCTTCAATAACTCCAATGAGCTGCCATGCTATTAATCGCATGTTGCGAGGTAAAGCCTCCTTTCTCTTTAGCTCGCACAAGTTTCGATTTTCGAGGATTGCCGTTCGTATAGAGAATAGATGAATAACAAAAAAATGCATATCTTAATCCTACAGTTTGAAAGATCCCTATGGCGAACATGTGGCCACCCTTGTGTAACTAGAGGTTTACAGTAATAACGAAATATATTTTTTTTTGTACGAATTCTGTAATAGTCAACTAAAAATTTTCAAGAAAGGTAAATTCACTATTTACTTGCTAATGAACCTAGTAGTATTACATAAAGAGAGAAATCAAATAGATATGAGTATACATTTTCTCTAACAATAAAATAAATTACCAAGTAAACAAAGTAAACAAAGCCATTTTCTTTATTCGTGTGCTATAACTCAGATTATGCAGAGCAAGTATGAAATATTGGGGATTTGCCAGTATTCTGCTCTTAGTGTAATAAATAAGTCCACAATTCGGCAAGTATGTGTAAATGCATCAAAACTTAGACATATGGTTCGAACCTTTATAACTTTCCTCATTAATCGATATTAGTTGAACCTTGTTCATGTACGCCCATACACATCTGTAAATGAGAATAATAAATTCGTGAGTAGTTGCAACTGCTTTTTGTAAGATTAGACTGTTTTATATTTTGTTGTTATTTCAATTTTGAAATAACAATGCATTTGTGATGCACTGTTTGGAATATTTGGTGTAGTAATGAATATTACTGGAGTTTTATCCCAACACCAAACCGTTATTTTAACACCTCGATACGTGTTTCGATCACCAAGGGATCATCTTCAAAAGGAAGATTGAACTGAATTACACACAATATTATCCTTATTCATACCATAGATACCTCTGCTAGGTCTTAATTGTCTTAAATTAATTTTACAATGTGGCCGTATGTAATAGGCAGATAAATCAGAAATAATATTTGAATTATTAGATTCACCTGACTATTACAGAAGGCCACATTGTAAAATTAATTCAAGACTAGTAGATAAGCCAACATTGTTAAATTAAATCAAGACAATTAAGACGCTTGTATATAACAGAAGTATCTATGGTATAAGGATAACATTGTATGTATATTTAGTTCAATCTTTTTCTTGAAGATGATCACTTGGTGATCGAAATCCGTGTCAAGGAGTTAAAATAACGCTTTGGTGTTGATAAAAATCCAGTAATATTCAACAATTCATTTAATAACATGAAATAAATTCAGTGAATTCATTTGTATTTTATAGCTCTAACAAAGTTTATATATTTTGAGTTAGTAAGTGAAATTTATTGATCCATTTGGAAATCTCAATTCTAATTCATGTTCCAATAGAAATCAACCAGTAGAAACAAAATATTTAATGAAATAATCGAAACCAAGTCATTTAAGGACAGTTGAGTTTGGCAATACATTAGTGGTTCAGCCCAACACTACTGTTGAGATCCATGTCTGGTCGAAATAGAACGGTATCGTGTAGGATCATAAATGCTTTGTTTTTGGGCTCTGGTTGTTGTAATGAAAGACAGAAGACGACTTCGAAGCTTGGCTTTGCAACTGATCGCCTTGGATAGCCGCGTTTATCTTTGAAATTCGTGGAGTGAGTATTCTCTCGCTTCTATAAAAATACCAACTATTGATGTACTAAATATAGATGTTTATGACCTGATCTTACATATAATCTTATATACAATCTTAAGATATTATATACAATCCCGTGGGTCTTTTGCCCGAAGGCATACAATTCAATTAATGTATGACATGAAAACTTTGTATGTCATTCTATTCCGTTATTGCATTCATAATATAAATATATCAATATTTTTAAAAATATTTGCGTTTTTATTTTATAATAAACCTTAGTCTGTGCTAAGAAAATGCTATATTTAATTGTTCGATGAATAATTTATGCGAGCTGTCAAACTTTTAATGTACGAATATTTTGAAAATCCTGACGAAGTTTTGAAAAAAAAGTTGAACACAACACAAAATTTGCTGCCAAAGAAGTCGAGACACGTCTACGACAAATAATATATATTACTGAACTGGATGGCAGAAAACTGTGTGAAACATATTATTGGAAAAGTGCTGGTCATTCTCTTTGTAAAATGAAAATCAATTTTCGTGGTGAAAGTACCTGAGTCAAAACCGACAAAAATGTTTTTATCATTGTTAACGAAAACGTCATGTTATTTCAGTGGTCCCTCTTCATCCGTACTATAAGCTTCTTTGCTGTGCATTATCTGTGTTTTGTGAAATTTTTTGTTTGCTAGTTGAGATCGATCAATCCAGAGAAAATGGAAGGTAATCAATCGAATTTTTTCTTGAAAGCGTAAATTTGACTGACGCGATATTTCTACAAATATTTGGAATTTGACGAATTTAAGTAGCGAGGAAAAAAAGGACGGCAGTCAGTTCAAAGGTAAAAAAATCAATATGTAAGGTGATATAAAAATAAAATCAGCCGATGACGCGGCAGATAGTCCTCGGAAGACTAGTTGTGTTGATTTGAATTATCGCCGCGATGCTGATATACCGGAAAATCACTTTTCTGATTACTCGATTGACGATTTCAAGGAGAATGATTTCGAAAATTTAATATATGAGGTAGTGAATCTCTCTCCTTATTTTCGGGACATTAAGGGCTGGTCACCGATGCCCAGGCCACATGCTTCATTATGTGTAGATATTAGCGATGACTGAATGTTCCTCTTGAAAGGATATCATCGACCCCGGAGAATTCATCAAAGAAATCGAAAGATTAAATGATAAGAAGCAAGTTGATGGTCAAGATATGATATTCATTATCATTACTATTACTATCGTTAATAAGAGATGGATCACTACAAATACCTATTTTATTTGTATCTCTTGTTAAATCTTCTTTTTCCCTTGATTGAACTTGGTTCACATGTTGGATAACATTGGTTGACAAAGAAAAACGTCTCCTACTTGCATTTCTTGAAGTAAGTGGTGTTTTTTGACCATCTACAGTAGGTACCACCTGCCTGAGTAGTTTTTGGAATGGTTCCCGTGGCTTCCATATCATTTTCTGGGTTACTTCTACTAACACTTTGTGTGATTTTGTTTTTTTGCACTGATAGCATTCTATTTCTCAAAAGTTAGTTTCTAACCATGCCTTCTTCCTGCTGTTCTCATTCTGCCATTGCGAAGTGTGCTGAAGCGTCCTTGACTTTGTACTGATGGTTTTGTTTGAAACAACACTCCCCCTCTCAAGTCTCTCTGCCACAAGTTGAGCGACAAGTTGTAGTGGAACTTTAGAAGAAGGATCTTTTTTAAAGTTCCGCTGCGGTTAGGTTAAAGGTGGGTTCAACAGAGAGATATCAGAATTGAGAGGTTCAAAAACAAAATTTATTTTTTTTGTTCGAATATAACAAAGCTAGAACCAGGTAACAACTTAATATTTTAAGAATAATATCTATGTTTACACACCCTAAGGCTTATACATTCAAAGAACCAAAAAGAATTCCTAATCTCATTCCTTATCGAGGCACACGTTTTTCAGAGTTGGTAGGTTTTTATAACTATCAAATCTGAAGATTTTCGTACCTTTTGATTCTCCTACTGACATCTCTAGGCGAGAGGCGCAACCCTTCCAATTCTGGTTAGAGTTCTATGATAATTATTAAAGATTATAAATCATGCCGAGAGGTATATTGTTTCGTTACATCCTTATATACTAAAATCCAAATCCAAAAGATATACTAGAAAATATAGAAAGGTCGGGGATTTACGAAATCAGTTATCTAGATTGCAACAGCAAATACATCGGCCAGAGCCGACGAGCGATTTGAACCCGCTTCAAGGAGCATTGTACACACATGAAATACGGAAGGATAGGAAAATCCATTGTCGCCCAACATGCTCTAGACAAAGACCATAGAATTGGTGAAAACAATCTGAAACTGATTAAGCATGTGTATGACATCTGGCTACTCGATGCAAAGAAGAAACATGGCTGCTATCTTTATACAGGGTGTGGAGCAATATCGAAAAAATATTTTTGTCATGGAGGTATACAGTCTGTGCAGCGTAGAAGAAAAAACATGGCTGCTAATAAAAAAAAATGGCTGCCATGTAGGTATACAAAGTGTGCAGGCAGCGTTAAAGAAAAAAATATGGGTTCTAGCGTTAAAGAAATGAACATATTTGTCATGGGGTATTACAGGGTGTGCAGCGTTAAAAAAACATGCCTGCTAACGTACAATAAAAAACAAGGCTGCCATGGACGTATACAGCAGTACAGTGTTGAAGAAAAAACATGGCTCCCAACTTGAAAGAAACAAGTATGGCTGCCATGAGGTGTATAAAATATGCAGTGTTAAAAAAAAACATGTCAGCCAACGTAAAAAGAAAAACCATACAAATTTAAGCGCCACATGTGTGACGTAGTCGCTAGAGATAAAAACTTGTAAGTTCATAAACCAACAAGAAAAATGGCCGCTTATCATTGAACACCATAGCCGCTTGCACTTGAGAGAAAAAACAATGACTGCTTGTCATTTGAGTAGATTGCTGCCAGTCATTGGGAAAAATGTCTAATATATGGTGTAAAGTGAGAATGAAGTAACGTTTATAAAAATAATAAATGTAGATGAAAATATTCGAAGCGCCAATGTGGTATAATATTTTTGGGTTGAGGTGTAAAACTCATACCACCCCCTTCATCAATGAAATTGGTAGGCTCACAATGTGTAATAGACGTGAGCATGATCTAATAAACTTTATTTCAAGACTCCTGGTGAGTAAAACTTCCCAAATATTTCATGAATGAACTTGTACCTCGAAACCTTATACTTCATAGAAACTACCGCCTTGAAAACCTTCTCACAATTACGAAACATTCTTGACAACTACATGAACTCTTATTTTCTTCCAAGCGGTGACTGCTTTGATTAGGTATAAATCAAATAATCATTCCCATTAAAAAACAGAAGGAAGTATTTCCACTAGAAAGTGAACTGTATGTTTTGTATATATTGCTCCGTTTTTTTCTATTTGTGTTGTGTGTTATATTATACGATAAGAATATTGTCAATCTGTCACTTATTTGATCTTGGTTGAGTGAAAGAATAGCTGTGCTAAAATTCCCCAAGTAAATAAAAACCATTCATTATTATTATCATTATAATCCATTAACTGTTTGAAATATCGCAAATTTTATAAAACTTTTTTGATCATCTTGAGAATTCACAGAAAAAAATATTAGTTTTCTTCAATTCCTGTTGCGGGTAATAATGGCGAAATTTAAAAAGAACAATTTCATCACTAATTTTGAAGACCACTACAGATATCGAAAATTAACTAACGACATATACTATGTAGGTAACTTCACATGTTATTGGTATGTTTTCGTGGAGTGAACATTCATGCAATGTTTGCGGGAAACAAATAAAAATAAAAACTAATAATATAGAATGGTATTTATTGTTAAGCTCAAGGACGTCTTCAAGTAATTGGTTAAGAAAACCGAATAACGGATTTAAAATATTTCCTGAACGTAGATATTGTGCTGGAAGTAATCACATTATTCAATAAGAGAACGTTCTATAGGATTTACGATGCTTTCTCAAATTGCGACAGCTGAGCTACGTAGATTTGCATTATACAAGGCTATTCAAATTCGTTTCTGTACATGGGGATCTCGTAATCGATAACACATAGAGTGTCAAATTATGGCAAAGTTTCGTATTTTAGAGACCTATTCAATGATGTGAAGAAATCGAATATAGCTCTTTTGGTTCTGGAGATATACAGAAAAAAACAAAAAATCCCAAATTACTTTTTTTGCCTATATCTTCTTTATTCGCAGACATATTGAAAATCTGTCCACATTTTACTGTTGGCACTTGATGTGGTCTCTCAGAATATATCCATGAATCTTTTATACAGGGTGTAATCTGACTTGGGCCACCCCCATCTTTGAATTTTTAAATACGGACCTGTAATTTTTGTTTTGTTTTTTGCCCAGGAAATTGATTGACTGGGTTAAATAAAAACACATGTATGTACCGTAAAGTTTTTTGAGAGTTTTTTTTTCATTTTTCAAGTACCTATTCATCTTTTTTTCATTGCTCTGAGCATTTTCTACAATGAACTTCGAATAAGTAAACCTTTTTTGATTATCTGAAACATATCTACAAAAAAAATATATTATATGTGTTTTGATGAGCAGAAAAAAAGGTAGCAATAATAATATCCGAAACAAACACTATAATTATAATGAAAATTGAAATGAAAAAGTAATTTATATACACAAAAGAATTAATTGTGCAATAAATGTTCGAATTGGAGTCCTTCCATTTCGAGAAAAATAATGGGACAATAAGATGGTCTGCAAGATCATCAGATCTTACTATTTTAGACTATTTTCTATGGTGGACATTACGCTGGCAGTGGGATAGAAAATGTGGAAGACTCGATTTGATGATTTTGAATGATTTCGCAACAATGCAGCAAATAAGTGTATTAAGGGCAATAACTAATATGAAAAACCAAGTTTTAAAATGTCTAGAAATGGAAGGACTCCAATTCAAACATTTATTGCGTCATTAATTTTTTTTGGGTACCTATATAAATTACTTCATTTCGATTTTCATTACAATTATAGTGTTCGTTTCGGATGTTATTGTTGCTTTTCTTTTTCTGCTTATTAAAACACATATAATACATATTTGCTGTAGATATGTTTCAAATAATCATAAAAGGTTTTCTTATTCGAAGTTCATTGTAGAAAAAGCTCAGAGCAATGGGAAAAATATGAATAGGTACCTAAAAATTTTTAAAAAATCTCGAAAAACTCTACGATACATAGGGAGCCTTGAAAGTTGCTATTATGTCCATGAATTTTTTATACAAGGTGTCATCTGACTTGGGCCACCCCCATCTTTGGAAATATAAAATTGAATTTAATTTCTCGCTATGAATTGAACGTCGACAATAAAAAAACTACAACAAAAAATACAGGTCCGTATATAATTCAAAGATGCGGGGGGCCCAAGTCAGATGACACCCTGTATAAGAGATTCATATATTCTGAGATTCATATATTCATATATTCTGAGAGCCCACATCAAGTGCCAATAGCAAAATGTGGACTGATTTTCAATATGTCTGCGAATAAAGAAAATATAGTCAAAAAAATAATTTGGAATTTTTTGGTTTTGCCTATATATCTTCCGAACCAAAAGAAATATATTCAATTTCTTCACATCATTGAATAGGTCTCTAAAATACACAACTTTGCCACAATTTAACCGACACTCTATCTCTTATAGTTTACGATATCCCCATGTACAGAAATGAATTTAAATAGCCCTGCATATAACATAATTGAAATAATGAAAATATATTTCCATTTCTCAAACGACTGATTATTATTTAGAAAAGCCCTTTTTTGACTTTCTCCTTCTCCATTATTACACAGAAAATGGGAAAATTAAAAAAAAAAGACACAACAGGTATATGTAAAAACTCTCAAATGTATAGGTCACACAAAGAAATTTCAGATCCATTTTTTGTTCGTGACTTTTGAGCAATAACTGCTTTATTGTTCATCAAGTATCATTTTTCAAGTGCTTCTTTTTCAATTCGTGCGGACTTTATGGGCGACACGGTATATCACAGAAACATCACTTTCACAACCAGCAATCAGTTGTTGGGAAAAATGAGATTTTTGTTGATGATAATTACCTCTTTCAATATTTATCAACATCATCGATGTAGTTTATGATCATATAAAGCGGGTCAGAATCCTCGATATTTTCAAAACATTAGTATCTGATTCACACGTGCGAAATTCCACGTAAAAACTAAAAAGTGGAACAATCAGCAGTTTTCCTTGTTTACCACACTATGATTAATTTATTACTAATAAGTTTCTCACGATATTGTGCTAGGGAACATCTGGCAGCTTGCTTTGAAAGTACAGGTCAGCAGAACTATTAATCTTTATTTACATTTCTTGAAATCTGTTTTCAAATGAAATACTATATTAAATTTTTATCTCCAAGTTCTTGATATTGCGGTCAACTTCGGCGAACGAAAAATGAGATTTATAGCGACCCATATGATTATGATAAAGACAACAAAAAACCGTTTTAACTTGGGTTCAAATAGTTTTCCTAATCTATGAAACATCGAATGACCTCCGTGAATGTTTTTCAAAAAATAGTATCACAAGAAAGAGGGTAGATTTTCAATAACCACATAGAAAATGGGAAATTCGAGTACATATATCGAAAACAGAAGGAGTTACGGAGTAGATTGAAAAATCTCAGCTGGTCCTCTACCTTTAGAGATATTTAAAAAAAGACAAATGAATTTAATTCGTTTTTTATTTTGTAAATTTGTTACTGTAACGTTCAATAGATTGTAAAAATACGCTAGAGAAAGAGATTTACAGGATGTTTTTAAATGTGGGATTGCATTGTCATCACAATTTCAAAACGTTCAGTGCCATCTTTACCTGTAAAAATTTTCAGTTGGTTTTCAGTAAAGATTCGATTGGGGATATAACTAATATTGAGTTGCAAAAAAGTAAAATGAAAGCAAAGTTACGAATTACGAAGCCCATGATGTTGAAATGTATATCAACCCTCTCACTTTTGAAAGGTAGAAAGATGGAATCTCTGGCGTAAAATGAATCTCAAGAAAACACATCAGAACAAAAACAAAGCCTCTCGACTCGTTTTTGACTAAACAAGTTAGCATCATAGGAAGAAGATGAGATCGAGAGATGATGAAAATAATTATTATGTATATATCCACTTTGTCATTTCAGCTTCAAATGGACTGAGATAATTCCTGATAGTCGTATCGATGGAAATCTTTATGTAATGGACTAGATTGGTCACAAGTCACCCAAAGTGAAACAATAAGAGATATTCCAATGAGTCTCTCTTATAGCTCTGGATCGGGCCACATTGGAACCACAAAAAAAGTGTATGAACACAAGAGAAATTACCGCCTGGAGCATACCGATAAATTAGAAGTAGTGGAGCATGCACCCAGAGAGAGCACCCACGTTGTTACATTCAAAAAGTCCTGAGTGCTCGATAGAATGCAATATGTTAACATTGCTATATTTTAAACCGTAACAGATATAAAAAACATTAAAAAGGATAAAAGGAACTCATTCATGGGAAACAATCCAAAAATTTACAGGAACTTTCGCCCTTCTCAAATTACAAAGAGGAAAATAAAAATGTTGTTTTTCTTCTTTACGAATAGAATTTCAGAAAATATGAGAAACTGGAAATGAAAATTTGTATTCGTAATACAATGATGTAGCGATAAATCTTTGATTGAACGTTTCGTGTTAACTCGGCCACCGTCAACTTTTTTTTAATACTTATAAAGCCATGAAATCACAATTGAGTGGTATCACACTTTTTCCAGTGTTTCATTCAAAATAACTAGCATAATCAGTGACAACAATATTCAATTGCAATCCTGTCGTTAGATCTTTCATAAATTGTTTTCATTTCTTGGAAAGGTATTCAACTATTGGCATATCTTAGACATAGCCCTATAATTTCGAGAAGAAAAAACCCCTTCGCAACGAACATTCGTATACATTTCTGTTTCCCAGTAGTACTTGTTTCAAAACTGATTTCTTCTGATCAATTTGTTAACGAATATTATTACAAATCTCAATCATGGAAATAACGAAAATATTAGTATTTGGCAATATACGATTATTGTGAATTGAAGGGGTTATATTTTTAGGAGTGATTGATTTTTGGGCAAGAAAGTTTTTGGCTCAGTAGTAGTAGAAAGCCAAAAACTTTCTTTCTCAAAAACGATTATTTTCTAATTTGTTACAATTAAATAGCATTTCATTTCATTTACCATTTTCAATAGCAGCAAAAATACATGGGTTATTTATATTAAGAACTGTCAGACGTTTACGCACTCTGTTACATATTAAAGATGTATTCAAATGAAGGAGGCACTTATGCAAAATCAAATAGAAATTCTTGTTTGGTAAGAAATATGGTGAACTAGACCCGAATAGTATTAAGAAAATTCAGATGTTTAGACGATTGGAAAGAAAATTGAGAGACTTGGTGCACTTGTGCAAATGTTTTTGGGTACACAAATATTATCTCATCATTATCTCAAAGTTCATCACTTTAATGAAAGGGATTACGAAGGAGAGTATAATACGCGAAGTGGTTAAGATGTAGAAATAGAGAACTCGAAAATATTTATGAAATAATATGGAAATTTACTAACAGTGTTCGGTAACGTATTCAAAAAACTCTCTTATGTTAGATTTTCACTTGAGATTTTACAAATATAGTTTATATAACTTTTAATAAGGAACTACGGAAAAACAATCCATATCTTCGTCAATTCTGAACTAATTATTATGATGTTTTTTAAAGTTTGGAATAGTCCGTGAAAAACATTGGTTATGCCAAAAGTGAAAAACGTATTCAAAAAAGACTTCATTGTGAGATTGTCACTAAGCGATTTTACAAAAACGTAACACGTGTTTCGCCATACAATGGCGCCATACAACGTATGAAAAAGTCATTGTAGGGCGAAACACGTGTTGAGTTTTTGTAAAATCGTTTAGTGAAAATCTCACAATAAAGAGTTTTTTGAATGCGTTAGTTATGGATTTTCATCAAGTCAAGCAACTACATTAGCAAAATTAATAGTGATTTCGATAACTGCTGATTCAATTTCGAAAGTTTCTTTTTGAAAGTATTTTCCTGAAATGTCTTGAACTAAACAACTACGTCGATATAGAAAGGTATTATTGATTGCAAATCTACAACGCAGCTTAATTACCAGTAAAAAAATTACTTCTTCAATCGTCATTTTGAGCGCAAATAATTAAAAAATGGATGTAAGACTAACGAGGTCTTACCTTTTAAAGTGTGATTTCTAACACGATGTGGTTTGTGGCTTACTCGTATACACCTGCGACTTGAGAAAATTCCATAAGAAAAAATCTAATGATGTCAAATCGCACGATTTCCGTGGACAGTTCACATCACCTAAACGTGAGATAACCATGGTCTCGAATCGCTCGTGCATGACATGAGCTGTGTGGCACGTAGCGCCGTTCTGTTGAAAACACATGTCGTTTGTGTCCAGATCATTCAATTCAAGCCAAAAGAAGTTGGTAATCATCGATCTATACTGCTTGCCGTTGACAGTGATCGCCTGGCCAACGTTGTTCTCAAAGAAATATGGACCGAAGGCGCCGCCAGCCCAAAATCTATACCAATTAGTGACTTTTTCGGGATAAAATAATGATAATAATAATCAGGGATGGTCGCTAACACCTACTTCTTACCCAAGAAACTGATGCAAAACCGTACCGGCAGCCCAGGCGCACCCGGGATGGAGAACACTATTCTCTCTCCAGTGCCGGTCTTGTGTCCACTGGGCTAACCACCCGGTGGACCCAACACTTGGTTCCTAGCAATCGAGGAAGGGGCCCCCACAATCGACCCGCTTGAAGGCAAGATGGTGGGGACCATAACGATGATTTGCCTACCGATGACAACCTGGCAATGAAAACGGATGCTTTCAGTGGATGCATGAGCTAAGATATAGCCTTATGCATTGTTACGAGAGTAGTGAGCCCGCACGAAGAGGGTACATGGCGGGATTGTATATTCTGTGGTGTGAAACACATCCAGACCATGCCGCCTTCTTACCCAAAATCTTAGGAATTACGTATTCTATCTTTGGCGACAGGGCTATATAGGTCCTCCCCAGCCTGCTAACGAAGTGGTAGAAGTGACAGTTCAACCACCCGTTGGCACGGCTGGTGAGGAGACTCGCATCATGCCACCAATGGAGTCAATCAGAACACGCAGGGCGCTCTACAGAATTAGGCCCCTGAAGCCACAAGAACTGGCTTGTGTGGATGTGGAGGTTCATAGTGTCCTAACAGAAGAGGCTGACATCTGGCAAATCAACACCGCCGAGTATAGCGTCGTCCAATCGCTTCCCAGATTGGAAGGACTAAATCCCGGACTTGCGATTCGGAAGATTTAACGGCGTGTACACAAGATGGAGACTGAGATCACGTCGGCAAGACAACACGCGTCTCGTATCTGATGTGTGATGGATTACAGGGCGGCCAACAGGCCCTTCACGCCCGCAGTGAGGCGAATAGCCGCCAATCTACGACGTATCCATCACACTTAGAGTCAAGGGTGCTGCTGACCACCAAACAGCACTGCCTTGATAGGATACGAAAGCTAGTGTCTGCTAAGAAGTCACTAGTGAGGAAAGCGAGAAGTATCGCGGAAAATCTTAGGTTTCGCGAAAACCCTCCTCGTTTATTCCAAGAGCATCCACGTGTTATGGATAGTCCGCCTCCCGCTGATCAGGTGGAATTCATTTGGAAAGATATCTATGGACACCCGCAGCCACACAACTTAGATCCTCCAGCCCTAGCGCAGTTCGAAGCTTCCAACAGATAGCTTCGACAGCCTGAGCTCAATGAACTACACAACCCGATAATCGTGCGGTCCAAGAATTCTGCTGCTCAGGCCCAGATGGGCTGAAAACTCATTGGTGGAAAAAACTACCAAGCACCCACCGCAATCTGGCCAGAGTTTTTAACTCATGGCTAGACGGAGAGCAGCAAAAGCGGAGATTTACAGATGATAACGTGCTTGAATTCATGTTATAAGTTGTTCACAAGCATCTTATACACACAAATACCCACCGCAGTTAACCGAGTGTTCTAAGGGATATATGAGCAGAGAGGGTGGAAGAGAGGAGTCGCTGGATGTGAAGAGAACCTGCTCATCGATAGATGTATAACGCAGGACTCGATACAATCTAAGCATAACATCCCTAAGGCCTGGATCGATTACCGTAAGGCATTTGATACAATTTTGCATGAGCTCATCTTGCATTTGCTCGAATGCCTTGCGGTACCCGACAAAATAGTGAGATGCATTAAACAACTGATAATACTTTGGCGAACACACTTCACCATAACATCTGGTCAAGCAAGAGTACAAATATGGTGGGTCACTTTCAGAAGGGGTGTATTCCAGGGTGATTTCTTCAGTCCCCTTCTATTCTGCATGTCACTATTACCATTATCCGTTGCGCATAGAAATACTCGAGGGTATAACTGTGCCACCCCCGGAAACTGGAGGCACAAGGTCACCCATTTATTTTATATGGACGATCTTAAACTTTACGCCCCTGGAGAGAAGGATCTCCATCAGTCCTTGAGGGTGGTAGAAGAGTACACGCATGCTTTCGGTATGAAATTTGGGATAGACGAATGTGCAATGTTTCATCTCAAAAGAGGACGATGCGGGGACTACGGAGATGATGTGTGGCTCGTAGATGGAAGCATCCTACACCATCTGGATGCCGGAGAGACGTATACTCATCTCGGGGTTGACCACGGCACTCACAAGAGGTAGCAGCAGTGAAAAACTCTCTCCACGGCTAGTATTAGCACAAACTTCGACAGATCTGGTCATCGGAACTGTCCTGGAAGAACAAAGTTGCTGCAACAAATAGGATTGCCGTTCCAATCTTACTCTACTCGTTTAGAGTAGTGGAATGGAGGAGCTGTATCAACTCAACGTAAAGACCCGAAAAATGAAGAATCTCTATAGGAGTTTGCATCCCAAATCGTCCGTTCCACAGTTGTACTTCCCCCGACGACAGCGAGGCCGTGGACTTGTGAGTTTGGAGTATCTACATGACTACATGGTACTGGATTTATCCTGTAAAGTCATCAGGAGTTCGGATCCCCTTCTCTGTATGGTCCGTGACCAGCACACACTACGGTGAAGAACGAAAAAGAAAAGAAAAAGAGTGTACGGCTCTGCCGAACTCCAAAAATCTTATTCAGTACCCAACGGGGCAAGCACAAAGTATATGCTCTGGTGTTTCATTATTTTCCAAACAGAGGCTACACACACTGTCTTCCGACAGTCCAAGTCTCTGCAAATGATGATTCAAATGACAGTGACTTGTGTAAGAAGGCCTGTTAGACATCCTTAATGTAGTCCAACAACTATTTGGTATCAACTTTCGAAGGGTGAATAAACGCTTTGTAGTGAGTCAGTCCTAGTAGATTCTGCCAGAAGTCCATAAAAATATGTCATCCAAGTGTTTAATGGTTGTTTGGCAAAGCCTAAAGCAATGCCAATGACAGATTCTGGTTCGATGTAGCTGCTTGCAGCACCCTCCTTTACAAGAAATTAAGCAGCCCCATTACCCTCCAGGTAAGTATGGCCAGGTACCATAGCACTCCTTCACCCAAAAATGAAAGCATTTTTAGAGGTCATTTCCGAAGAAAACAATAGAAATTGTTTCTTATTTCGAAAACGGTAACAAATAGATATGGAAAAATTTCAGATAAAGTGGTATAATTGTTGTAGATTCCGAAAATAATATTCCATTTGGAAAATCAAAGTTGCTTCTACTTTCTAATGGAAGTATCATCCACCGTGAAGTACAACTTACAAGAGTTGGTGTACTTTATCTCCTGAAGACGCGAATTTGATTGTTCATTGTTTCCAATTAATTATCCATCATCCTCTCATTTGTCCTACAAACATGTATGTTTTCTAACATTATCGAAATGAATTTTAGTATTCACTTCTTCTTCCTGGAATTATGGATCTTCCCGAACTATCTCAATAAATCTAATTTTTTCCAGTTAGCGAAACAGTTCGCAGAGGACCTTCGAGAATTATTCCATTACTACGTTTTACCAGCGATTGAGATGGTGCGGAATAATCTGAAGGAGATATTGACATCCGTCGATTCGGCATTGTTGATGACTTTCCTTCGTCTGATGGATTTTCGACTGGGTCCTTTGGCTGGCAGGGATAACAAACCCCCGCCTGCCCCACAATTCCTCGCCTTGATGAGTAAGTAGAGATGAGTTGATGTTCGAATATATTCTGGTCGTTATAAATTCCAAAAAGGATTTGTCGATCCTCCTCATTTCCTTTTCTATTCATGAATAAAGTCATTATGAAACGTTGTTTTCTTAGTTTGTATCATACTGTCTTTTAAATGTTGATAGTGTTCATTGGTCAATAGGAAAAAATTCGAACTCTCATTGTCTTGAAAAAAGTTATCGTATTTGAAATCTACTAGAAAATAAATATTGAAATTAAGTTTTGAAACATGAAAAGTTATATTGGAAAAAGTGCATTGATATAAAAAATATCTCCAAAGCACGGGTGTTTTGTGAACTTTTTTCAACATCTTCCACAGACATAATCTAATGGATTGAGATCGGGTGATCCTGCTGGTCAATTCCGTGGACTTAAGCTCCTTATCCACTGATTGTCAAACAGTCTGTCCAGTTTTGCGCTCACTTCTCTTGTGCAATGTGCAGGAGCTCGGTCTAGTTTATGCCAACTGTACTGGTATAGCAAATAATGTGGAACAATAACAAATTGAGAAATAAACAATATTCTAATTAGAACAC
>WOGN01002114.1:0-17398 GCA_015342105.1 Leptinotarsa texana
AACATGGCGTCCGCGTACCTTCTTTGTGGACGGTCGCTGTCAGCACGTCCGTCCACCACCATATCAGAAACGAAACTCATCAAAAAAAAAGTTCCTGAGTTGGTGCCAATCATTCATGATTACGTATGGGATATATAAAAACTGGATTATATAATACAATTAACTTTCAGTACGTCACTCAATGCGAATAAGATACGGTGATAGCGAAACATACCGTGATACATTTTTGAAAATAAAGTTTGTGAAGATCAAATCGTAAAGTGTAGTTTATGAAAATATTATTTTCTTTATATTTTATTCAGTGGAGTCGAATTATATAAAATATTTATATTATGCAATAACAGTGACCTCTGAAATGTCACCCAGTGATATGATATCCACATTGCCTGACAGTGCCTAATTACTCCTGAAAAATTCAACGTCATCAAAACATTTAGTCATGATATTTGTAATCTCCAGTTTTTCATTAGGTTGTTTCAAAAGTGTTTCAATGTCATGTTTCTGAAGCTCCATATCTCAATAAATATTTATTCTACTGTCTCGTTGAATATACTGATCGATTAAGAATTTTGTACTATTATACATTGATACTAAATTTTTATTTTTTGCTTCTTTCCAACTTATCACTATAAATTGTCGTTAAGCGAAATTATGCAGCAAGTAAATTATTTTAACTTTCAGCACTTGATATTAAAAGCGTGCCTAATTACTGAACAAAAATAGAAAAACCTTTAGGCACAGCTAGTAATAGAATATTCCCGGAACTATATACTCAATGCATATTCCTGTGAACTGACCCACTGCCAGTGGCATGAATAGAAGTTTTTATTGTTAGTTCGCGTGAAGTTTATGAGGAAGTCATTACCCTCACGACAGTTTTCAATAGAGGATATTTACCATAGCAATATACAGACATTAACGATGTAACCATAGTGGCCCTGAGAAGTCGTGTTTATTCTCATATTAATTATTAAAGTGAATATAATAAATGTGAATGAAAATTGTCCTAATGAATGATACTCTAGAAACTAACATTGACAAACTACGAGGGTATCGAATCAGGATATAATATGTCCCGACTCTTCTTCTCACTAGTCTTTGTGGAAAGAAGTTAAAATACTTGGGCAGTAATGAAATCACTTCTAAGGTGAAATGATACGTGCTTTATACCATCATCACGTAGAAGAAAGTTGATTGGCTCTGTTTTTCAGACGTAAAATATTACCGAAATCCACTGTTGACCTTATTTATTTCTATTATTAATTCTAAGAATGACTATCGCTATGCAAAGGGGTAGTAACACTAAATTGATGGATGTAGCCGTTACTACGTGATAAACTTATGCAAGTTTATTGTATAAGTTTGAGAATGTCCATATAGGACGAAACTGCAGTAACGTTACTTTTAAATAAAAGTGGTAAAAACCACAGAAATTTTCATATTTCTTTTCATCGGGTAGTAACAGATTTGTGTGAAGTACTTTTCCGTATTCTCAAAAATTAGATTGGTCTTTCAATATTTATCAAACACCTGATGGTTGACAAAGTATATAAAAACCGATGCCTACATGAATTAAATCGATACAAGTGTTTCAAGTACAAATAGTGCTCTAATCAAAAGTTCTAGCAGTAGTGCTTGGTCTGAATATTCATGGGACATATTCTTTCAAAATCAAATCCTGATATTAGTATCTCGATTTTTGCACAGCAAAATCCCCGGAAGTTTCAAGATTTCGATCATTCTTAACCTAAACTTCTTCTCGAAGTTCGAATATTTAGCTGTAACATTTAAACATATATAAGGACATATTGTAAAATAATAGATAGGCCAATTGTAAAATTAATTGAGGGTGGTATACTTGTATGGGTGGTATTCCTGCATGGATTACCTGTATGATGTACCTGTGAAGCATAAATAGCTTTAGTTTTGAGAAGTTTCTAGTTTTATCTTTCTCTTGAAGATGATCACTTGGTGATCTAAACATGTGTCAAGGTGTAAAAAAAACGTTTTGGTGTTGGGAAAAAACTCCAGTAATATTCATTACTACACCAAAGGTTCCAAACAGTACATCATAAATGAAACAATAAGAATTATGTCAAGCAAATAAACTAAAATTACAATGAAATAAGATACAAGCAACACTCAAAAATTTGAAATAATAATACGAGATGAAAATCAAAAATTATTAACAAAAAATGAAAATTAAAAATTAAAAGATTCCAAACCAAGTTACTTCACGACTTATTCCTCCGATATCTGACTATTTATAGGTCATTGGAGTGCTTTCGCCTATCCCCTTTTCTCTCTCTCCGCTTTATCGGTTTTAGAGGGAGCTGACCATTTGGCGGGAGTTGGAAGTGTTCCGCTTGATTATAGGTTTCCATATGTTACGTATCTTTACGCTAGCTTGGCTAAATGCGTTGTTGGAAAACATATACGCGGCTTCTTTGAATTTTCATCTACACCAGTGTTCCTCCAGTGTGCTCTGCTATTCCTGATTTGCTAATTTCTCCTCGCTGTGTGTGTTTCTTGTACTCAGTAATACCAACTTTCAATGGCCTCTTAGTTTCACCGATGTATGTTTCTCCGCACTTGCAGGGTACCGGTAAATATAATTCATTCAATCGCAGTCCGCGTTTGGTGGCTTCTTTTTCGTGAGCTGTTATGGGTGGTGTTCCCAGATCTGAAGCAGGTTCTGATGTTTTCAATTATCATTTCTTGGTAATAATTTTCAATTTTCATCTCGTGTTAATAGTTCAATTCTTTGATTGTTTTACAGTTAATCTTTTTAGTTTTTTTTTAGTTTCTTTCAGGGATTTCAAATCAATTTATATCATATTAGATAATGGAAGTCCGAACTAATGAAATGTCCAAAATTATAGTCCACCGTCAGTTGCTCTAAAATGAGCCAAATGTGTATTTCTATTCTTTTCAATAATAGCATGCATACTCTCTTCCATCCGACTTACACAGCTACAATGCTGCCCTTAGTTTTATCGTACGGAATAGAAGCTTTACTCGCATCAAAGTTTAAAAATTTTTGAAGCTCATCAACCGTCATTCATGTCAACCGTAACGAAGCATCGCTTATCAACATCAATCACTACATAGTATAAAATAAAGTCCCTTCCCGCTGTCTGTAGCTATGTATGATAAGATCCTCAAAAAGTACGCATTTTGATGTTTTTTTTTCAATAAATTGAGTGATTCAAGAAAAAGGTTTGTATGTATATAATGTGTAACGCAGGGCCATAAATGCTATCGCAATATGAAACTTTCGAAATGATTAGCGCCTCAAATAATTTTAGTTTGAATTGTTTGGTGTGTAAGTCCCGATTTGGAAACAGTTGCCTTGAGATGTTGAAAGACGTTTGAATCAAATGGCTAACATGTTTTTTAAAACGCAGTTCAGAATCAAACCACAGGCCTAAGTTCTTTGCTTCAATTACCATTTATATAAATATGAAGACTATTTTTAGCAATATCTCGCAATCTTTTCGGTCCAGAAATCATTACTGCTGACTTTTAACTTCAATTTATGAGCTGATGAAATATCAAAGATGGTCTGTAGACCACAACTAATGAGGTTTTAAGCGAAATCAACGCCAGGAAACTGTAAAGAGAAGTACAGTTAAGTATCAACTGCGTAATGTTGAATGTTGTATTTTTCTACCGACTGACGGAAGTCACAAATATATAAGCTGAATAGTAAAGGACCAAGGATGGAACACCTTCAGTTACGGACAGTCTCTGCCGTTTTTTCTCTCTCTCTCTCTTTCCGTTCCATAAGTAATTTCTAACTAGAGACAGCGCATTCACGGAAAAACCGAAGAAGCTGAGTTTATCGCACAGGATGTCAAAGTCAAGAGTGTCGAAGGCTTTACTGTTGTATAGAAGTATTAAACGAGTTGATTCACTACAGCCTTGAAGAGGTTGTCGGTGATGGAAAGTAAACCTGTGGCTGTGCTGTGTTGAGGTCTGAAACCGGTGTGATGCACGGGTGTGATGATCTGGTGATTATTTATGAAGCTGCAAATTTGGTCCTTCATGACCATTTTAACAACTTTTGAAAGGTAAGGGAGGGTGGTGATACGCCTCAGGTCAGATAAATCCGAAAGGCAGTTGCACTTAGCTGAAGGAATAAACACACCGTTCTTCCAACAACTTGGGAAAACAGTCTAAGTTAAAATGGCATTACCGAGGAAGGTTAACGAATCCAATAGATGATTATCTAAAAGATGGATCATTACGAGTGAGATATTGTCTGAGTCGACTGCATTACTTTTGAGACGATTCAGGCAATTCTTTATTACTGCATACGAGACCACACTGAAATGAAAAGTTTTATCAATTACTGAAGGAGAACGATATCATTCTAATAATGATATTTGATAGTTTGAACGTTCATCTTGGGGAATTAAACTGAAGTATATATTAATGAGGTTTGCGTCATTCATGTTATTCGGGATTTCTGTATTGTTACTTTTCCTCAAAATTTCTAGTGATCTCAATGTGTTCCAAGTTACTTCAGAATTTTTCTTCACAAGAATAAAATCTAGGTTTGCTTTTTTCTCACGATTAATTGCTCCCTCCGGTTGTGTAATTTCTGAAGTCTTTATAACTATTACAAGCAGTAGGAGAATGAGTTCGCTTGAATTTCTTAGAGGCACGGTCTCTAAGAGCAATCATTTCCTTGATAGTGTAAGTCAGCCAAGGGGCTGCTAGCTTACTTACTTTTTTGGTGAGAATAGGGGGTGTATCTATCAAATAGTTGTATAATATTTTTGTTCAGAAGCATAGCCATTTAGTTTACATCATCAAGCTCATAGAAGTCACCCTAATTAACAATGTGGATATCATTACGAAATAGTTCGTGATCGAGGCTGTGAAAATGACTGAAAGACTGAAAGAATTGAATAAATATAGTAGGAGGTAGCATCGTCGGTCATTTGTGAGTATGTCTACATTGAGATCACCGGCCGCGAGAAAAAAAACGGATCAATTTGGCTCTTTATACGACATGTTATTTGAATGAATAATTTCGGAGATATTACAGATTTAAAATGTAGGGACCCAGCGGTTGCGGCGGTACCCGGCGTGTGACCGGCGGCACGTGTCTATAAATAGCGTATTGAAGTCATAGGGGGCTGTGAAGAAACAATCTTTAGAGTCGTAGGGGGCTGTAGAGAATCAATCATTCATCACAGCCGTAGGGGACTGTGTGGCATGGTCATGTTGTTAGAAACTCATGTTTTCAAATGCACAAAATGGACGTATTGAAGGTTGCGCCTTGTCCTATAGCACTTTGTGATTAGAAGCGTTCGCAGGCGGTCATATGTATATTTAGTATCAGCATTGCACCCGTACGGAGCCAGACGTGTCACAGATGGATGTAAGCTACCTGTTCATAACTGTCAAACCAATACTCACGCCAGGAAAAAATAACCTATGCTACATTTAAATATTCTATAGGCGTCACACTTTTGACTGATATGAATTTTTTTATTATACAAATGAATGTATTGATGAGAAAAGTAAATTTTCAATTTTTAATTAATCATAACCTGGTCAGGAATTCTTCAGCCAACCCACATATCAATAAAATATATCAATCAAGCAGATTGGTATGGGGGTAGTTTCTAATCCCGATCTTAGGCTAGTACGAGTTCATTGGCATCCACTCCAGAACGATTCATTGTTGATTGTCAGGACCGGATTTGCAAAAAATATTTTCGTACCAAAAAATATTACTTTCTATAATTTCACCTGTGATAAGAAACCAGATCCTTCTGAAAAGGCTACGTGATCTGTGGCACAAATTGTTAACAAATAACTCCATGATTTTTCAATACCAAGAAACATTTAATGATAATTACAAAGCGTTATCAAGGCATCAGACAGAATGTATATACCGTGTATTTAATTTGGCGCATACATGTCCAATTATTTCATGTCGTTTCCCAATGTTTCCATGACAATATTTCGTCATAGAAGTACAACTCATAATCAGGAAATTAAACAAAAAGCGGTTTCCTGTACAGCCTGATGTTCGGTAGAATGATACAATTCGGGGAATGTTGGCCTACCTGGTATTATGAACAGGTGCTTGACGAATCGAGTACACGGTATAAAAGGGAAGTGACAAAATTAAAAACGTGTTTCCAAATACGATTCGTGCCGGGGCCGGATATAATTGCAAAATTACAAGAATTAGATAGACACTGTACAGAGTAATTCGTTAAGGGTCATTAAAGTTGGCGTAACTGTGTGTTTATGAAATACAGGATGTTCTATACACCATGAGTTCGTGTGATTAAAGAAATAATAAACGTACTCGTTTCATTCAGATATGTGCCACTTCCAAATTTTTTGAGTTCCAAGTTTGTTTTCAATTTATTTTTTAGCCTGTTAGTAGATTTCAATTTTCGCACTTTATTTCACCTCTGACTAGCATAGTTGAAAGGTATAAATCTCATCTAGTCCTTTATTATATGGCATTATGAAAATTAGGAGACAAATATGTTGAAAGGTAAATTATAACATATTGAAGTTATTATAATTTTCTTCTGAATTTTTCCATTTGTAAGAAAATTTCCTTCGAAATGTCTTATGTTTTTCATCCAAATGCAACCCTTGTTTTTCCTGCAAATCACTGAATCCTTGATTGAAACATATAGGTACTTCAGCTTGCCTAATGCAAATAAGTTATTGAATTATATCCAAAACAAAAATTCTCAATTTTTTATTTTTCAAATTGAAATACATTTCATGCTGAAATATAGACCTGAATAAAAAAATATCTCTACATCATGTTCTACAAACATTACTTTACAAATTAAAGGTAAAACTGGAACCTCTGGCGTACAATAAATCCAATACAAGCACATTTACCAATCACCAGAAATGAAACGCCAACTTCTTGGTGAAACACGCGTCGTTTCGCATTTCTGGTGATTGGAAAAAGTGCTTGTTTTGGGTTAGTTTACGAGTTTCGAAATGTAAAAATGTTTTCAATGAAATGTAACTTTCATAGCTAACGGTACGATTAACGTAACCCAGCTACATTTTGAGTAAAAAAATTGAAGTGTATATAGATCTTCAAAATACATTTACCTAAAGCAGCTGTTGGCCTTTCTCACAGTATCCCCTTCCTCGAGCAAAGCTATTCAATTAACCTCAGCATTTTTCATGTACATTTAAATACCTTTTCCACATGATCGATTGCAAAATATTCCTTAAAACTGGACAAATGCTTTGTAGAGCCATCTATATGGATATAAAAATATGAAAATTCAATATTACAAGAGATTGGCTACAGAAATTTTCAAAGTTCCTCATTTTATCAATTATTATTAATAACCTAATGACACCTTCAAAAAATCATTCATCAAAAACGAAGAACAAAGCTCACTTTTCCAAATTTAATTGAAATTTTCTAATATTGAAGTGTAGATTGATAGATGAATAGCAAATAGCTACTGGAAAAATTGTAACATTCTCTTCAGTTTTGATGGGTATGAAAACTGCACCAAAAGTTCCTCTCTAAAATATTCGTAACTTGAAAATAATATTTTTTGTCAATAAGTTGCTCTGTTAATAATGATTAAAATTCGAGAATGTGAAATTGTTCATTGCTTGGTAGCTGTCTATACAGTTCTTCAAAATCTCCAGAGGGAATATTTTTTATCGTGTTCAATTATATTTCATGGTACATAGTGGACCAAATTGGAAAATTTCAAAGGGTAACTCATGTTTTCAAACTAGATAGATAACAACTGATGGCTGGCTCTGACGGTCAAATTTTGTGACAAACTCAATGTTGAAAACCGCATATCGATATCTATCACAATTTCTGAGTTACGGCATATTTTTCAAAAATGTGCCATGCTGTAACCTTTTCCTGCCAAAAATTTCTTGTTTTTATGAACATATTTCCGAAGTATTTTTTTACGTAGAATTCAATCGTAATCCAATAGTAATTTAGTTGAGAGAGTATACCTGCGCGATCGCGCGCCATCATGTTTGGTGCTTGCTGTAACTGAAATTCATTTTATTTTTTTTCAAACTTATCGCAGAAACAAAACAATTTCAGATATATACTCATTGGAACTTTTTCCTTGAAAAGATCCAACGAATAATATTCTAATGTTTCGTACAATAGTTAGGAAACACCCTGTACAGAATTTGTTATCGAAGAATAACATTTCCAAAAACTGAAGAAAGATCGAAACTTCCTCCAATGTTTTAATCTATTTTGTTCGATACTCGAGTCGAAAACTTAAATTAGTTATTGGGCCAATTATCCAAATAAATTCAGATGTCAAATTCCCATTTTTCATACGACAATTTGACTATTGATAATTAGGTTACAGTTTTCAATTATCATTATATCAAATAAATTTCATTTTTATCATGTAGTATAATAATTTTCTGTAATTACTTTAAAATAATTGAGAGAAAGTTGTAAATCAATATCTCGGTAAGACTGATTCACTATAATATTTCCAAGTAATGTCATATTTACTGGAGGACAAACCCTTACGAGTTCACTTCTCAGTATTATTAGATGAATCCGTCATTTCGTATTCCACCCCGTTTCAGGGTTGTTCTATTGATTTATTCTTCGCCAGAACTGGGATATTTATAGAACAGACAAACTTCCAAAAACCGTACAATAACGAATTGCTAGAAACGGTTCATTCATTATTAACACGTGCCGCTCGATTACATTTGTATAGCCAACAAGTTGACGTAAAATTCATGAATTTGAAATAGAATTTCATTATACAGGGTGATCCATATTGATGTGATGACGTCATCGGTATTTTTTTTAAATATAACACCCTGTATTTGGTATCAGTTTTAGATAATCCGTAACGATCTGATGTATTGGGGTCTAACGGATATAATTTGAAAGATGTACGCTTAAAAAAATGTATTGATGTCTAATAAAAAGTAGAAATTAATTAATTATTTCATTTTTTTTTTCAAATGATTAATTTAACAATAGAAAAGTAATCCATTAATAAATACATGACTTTATTTTAAATGTTCGAACTGTAGTCCGTGCTGTAGTAAACAGTAACCGTGCTAACAAGTATTTCTTATTAATTTCATAACACCAGGCGGCTAGTTTTTTTGTTATTGTGAAATGTCATGGTTTCCATTGACGTTCAGTAGCTGTTAAATAGGACAGTAGTTGTTGTATTAATTCGTTAATTTTCTGTAGTATTGCTTGGAATTAATTTGTAGTAGAAATGAATTTAAGTGTAAAGCAATGAATTGAAATACTTATGATGATTGGGTATGAAGACAGATCGCGAACTCAAATGGAAGTGTGTAACTTATTTGATGAAAAATATATAGAAAGACGCATAACGCAGTCAGCATTAAGTAAGATTGAAAAGAAATTTCGAGAAACTGGTACAGTTGAAAATGCACGCAAATCAGGTCGTCCTTCTATAAGTGATGATAAAAAACTAGATGTTCTACTTGCTTTTGAAGAAGATGTGCACACTTCTGTTCGTAAGATTAGTCGTGATTTCGATGTCAGTAAAAAACTGTTCACAAAGTATTAAAATTGGAAAAATAGCATCCCTTTAAAATCGAACTTCTACAGGAATTAAACGAGGATGATCCAGATAGAAAAATATAATTTTGTGAAGCCATGATGGATAACTGTCACCAATACCGTCTCCTCGTAAAAAATATAATTTTTTCTGATGAAGCCACTTTTACATTAAATGGAGGGGTCAACCGTCAGAATTGTAGGTACTGGGCCAAAGAAAACCCTCACTGGATACGTTAGCATCATACATAATACTCGCAAAAGGTAAATGTATGGGCTGGCATTGTAAAAAACAAGTTCATCTGACCCTACTTTTTTGACGATACTTTAAACGGGCCAACAAACCTTCATTTTTAAGGAGATATCAGGTACCTACTTTAATTAATTTATTCCCCAGTAGAATTAATCATGGAAGTTTTGATGAAAGTTTATGGTATCAACAAAATGGTGTGCCTCCACATTATGCTGCAGATGTCCTAAGGAATCTCGACCAAATATTTACGAAGCGATGGATTGCTAAACGGGGACATATTGATTGGCCAGCGAGGTTGCCAGACTTAAATTCGTTGGATTACTTTATGTGTGGCCATCTGAAGAATGTTGTTTGTAAAACGAAACCAGCAAATAATCAAGAATCAAAAGAGAGAATTCGAACAGAAATAAACAATATTTCTCAAGAAACCATAAACCAGATACAACAAGAATTTATTCAACGTTTAGGTTACTGTCAAATACAGCAAGGACTACAGTTCGAACATTCAAAATGAAGGCATGTATTTATTACTGGATCACTCTCCCATTGTTAAATTAACTATTAGAAAAAAATTAAAATATTTGATTAATTTCTATTTTTATTAAATATCAATAAAATTTATTTTCTAAGAGCACATCTTTCAAATTTACTCCGTTAGACCCCAAGTATCAGTCCTTTTCAGAATCAGCTTGTTACGGATTATCTAAAACTGACACCAAATACAGGGTGTTGCATTTCAAAAAATTACCGTTGACATCATCACATTAATATGGATCACTCTGTATGATGGAATTTTGTGGTAAAATGTAGAATATTAAAATTAAAATACGACGTGTTTCAGGTTTTTGTAAAACTACCTCTGGTTTTGGAAATATCGAATCTATTCCATACTTTCCGGACACACTGTATATCACAACATGTTTTGCTAACACAGTAGCTTTATAAAGATACTTTATTTGAAAAATATTATATTACATGTTTCACTAACACAGTAGCTTTATAAAGCTGTTAGCTTTCAATCATGAATACGCCGTGTTACATTCAGAAGAGAAAAGTTTGAAACTCAATCTTCTAGAATATTTAAAAATCAATAGATTCAAGAATTCGAGTAACTTACTGAATGATCAATTATAATTGAATAATTCCCCCTGTTACTAAATATTTTACAAATGTGGAAACTGGTACATAAGCTCAGATTATTTAATTCATTACAAACTCAGGTACACATGAAACATTAAATGGCCAAGTAAAACTCAGGTACTTGAAATGTAGGTACCTCATATTATAAAATTTTTGTAAAATTGAAAATCTCACAATGAAGTGTTTTTTGAATAGGTTAGATGGTGAATGTAACGGAATAGAAAAGAAAGAATCAATCTGGAAAACATTAGCTCTGGAAACAAAAAATTCGTTTTGGATGAACTGATATAATTGGGATCCTGAATGAAAATACCTAGATTACAGCGTTACGTTTTCAAGAAATATAAGATTTCAAACATGTTTGTAAGACTATTTGATTTGACCTTTCTTTTCATAAACATATTCTGGTAATAAGTGTTATTCTTGAAAAAATTTAACTAGGAGACTAACCAGATATTGATATAGTAATCATTTGGGTAATAGAACAAAGTTAAAATCGATATTGGGTGGTCAATTTGATTTTTAATCTTTTTCAGAACTAGTCATCAGTTCTAAACTGCCTGAACAATATCTTAGGTGTCAATTTTTCAGATCTGGGAATGGCAAATCTTGTGTGTGTATTTGGTACTGAAGTCAGGTTTTCTCCTCTGCTTGAATATAAAAAAAATTATGAAATTCACAACAAAATGGTTTTCACAAGTTCCAGCATAAGACATTTCCAGGTAGCAAGTGATATTTTTGAAATAAAGTATGGATCAAGCAGAGAATACGATAGTAAGGAATAGTGATGATAAGCACGAAACGAAAGAAAATCTTTATTTGGTTACCGGGATATGTCGGAATCCCTGGAAATGAAGTAGCTGATAACGTAGCCCGTCAAGCAGCAGATACAACGGAAGCAAACCTATTCGTTCCAATGATCTCCGAAGAATAGTGGACATTGAGATTGAATACAACTGGTAATTAGAATGAGATAGTAATAATGGAAAACTCAAAGCTGTCAAATCCAAAGTAGTAGATAGACCAGAAATATGCAACATTTGGCAAAGAATAGAAATTGTTCTCATTACCTATAGGAAGTGTTGGAAACTATTTTTGTTTTTTCGCTTGACAATCAGTAAGCGTTTTGTTGAAACTCATGAACAAAATACAGACATTCAATTTTTTATTTGCATATCTCTCATAAAAAAGGATAGTTCAATTCGACTGATTTCTATCAAACAATTTCTTGACTGAATCCAATATCGATGATAATGAAACTCAGATAGTCTAAATCATCTCCCATCACCAACTTGGTTGGTGATATGCGACTAGACAAGAATGTTGCAATTCTGGTGTTTGGAAATTTTGACACCAGTATCACAAAGAAATATTGATCGTGAGTTGACAATACAGAATCATTGTGAAAAAAATAATATACCTACATCATTCAATACAAATGGAAATTAATTATTTTGTGTACTTTGTATCACAATAGTGAAAATAATTCTCGATCTGTAAATTCGCATAAAATGCTGCTTGTTAAAGTTTTAGTGTAGCACGGTTTCGTTAAACTATTTTTAGAGAGAATCGTTCAGGAAACTGTCGTATTTTGTATGTGATATGGGTAATAAATGGACAAAATAAAGTTTTACTCATCATTCTGTTGAATTGATTATTGGTGTTCTCTGTGATTCCAGATGAAGGATACTCTCGGAACTCAAGACATTACCATGGGATCGCATGCAGAAGGCAGTTATTGATGGTTTGTAACGTTTGTTCTGGACTCATGATACCCTGAGCCAGTAATCACTTATTCCGCGTTGCGGAGAGTTGTCATTGGGTAACGTAACGAACCTAACTGGGTTAGATTCGGACCTAAAATAATAACGATTATTAGGATTTTTATTAGTAATATAAAATACGAGGTTCATTGCAACAAAAATTAATTATTGACGATGAATGTTTTTTCATCCACGTAACCACTAAAGACAGGCAAATAAAATTAGATAAAAACTATAAAAAGTGTTTTAGAGCACAACCCATAATCAAACACAGATTACTATGATAGTAAATGATCAAATGATGAAAGATTTTATGCCAACGGTTATTTTAATACTTGATGAGAATGAGTTAATGACTTTGACAATGTCGAAGCTGGAAAAAACTTCACAGATAAAAAAAAACATAAATGAAAAATAATATGTTTCATATTGAACAGGGTATATTTTTTAGGAGAAATTAATTTCTGGGAAAGCAGGGTTTTGCTTTCTACTTGTCCATCTTGATACAAAATAATGTGGGAATATTCCAAAGAAAGGAAGGAAACAATCAATTAAAAAAAATACTCTATACAAATATATGTAGATCATGAAAAGAACTATCAGACACAATCTTTGAAAGATTCCCTCATTTTTTGTATCTTGATGGAGAAGTAGAAAGTCAAAACCTTTCGTTCCTAAAATATTTCAACTGGCTGATACACCAAAAAATTATTATCCAGTTGAAATTGAAAGGGGTATATTTTTAGAAGAAATAAGTTTTTGGGAAAGAAAGGTTTTGGCAATCAATTTCAAAAATAAACTCTCTACAATGATCTGTAGATTATGCAAAGAAGTAATTTTATGACACATTATTCATGTTTATCACAAAAAAGTTCGTCTTCTGATTCAAAACGATATAAAGGGTATTTTATTGAGCGCTTCCTATCTTTGAATTTAAATAAAACAAAGTGTATGTGAGATATCATGCCTCGGATTCTCCTGCACATTCTTACTGACAGCGGTGATATTTTCGACAGATCTTGCGTTTAGTGTTTTGGTCGATCGTTTACTGAACCAGTGGACTCAAATTTATACATGACATTGCGTCGTCTTGGTAGAATGATTATGGCGACCGTGAAATGGGCGTAGCGTGCAGTACGTTGCCCGATCAGAATGCCCATTTCGATTAAACAATTTTATTATTGGCACATGTTGTTGAATGTTATTTCCGTCCCTATTGGGACTTCACAATTTCTATAACATCTGTCAAGTTCATGACGATAAAAATTTATCGTGGTATAACCATATCAAAATTTCATGTAAATATTCTCTTTAGTTCATTCGAACCCCAAATCAATTTGGGGAACAGCATCGAACCACTGAACATACTGCAAAATAAAGTTACAATATGTATTTTCAAATTAGTTTCTTATAAATTTATTCAAACCAAAAACATATTAGACACACGAGTTCAATTTTCGAAATAAATATTGATCAACATAACAAATCAATAAAACATTAAAAACATTTGCATTTTATAGTCGTTTTTTTAAGGATAAAACACAAGCACTACAGGAAATTCCTTAAGGCGCTCCTAGAGCGGTGCCTGTGCGAGAGGTTAAACGCTTTTGGAAAATAGTTCTCAGGAAGTTAATTCCACATAAACGCAGTTCTCTAAATGAAACAGATCTTAAACAGTGGAGTTTGAGGTGTACTGAGTTGAGCCTCAAAACAATGAGCAGCCACAGTTAATCGCGTATTTCTGATATATATCGTTCTTGGTGGAATCGAATGTGCCAAGTCACTTGAACACTTCCCATGAAGAGAGACAAATCTTCAATCTTCCTTTGATGATGGGTATGTTTGGGGGCGAAGCTCCATACATGAGAACAATACACCAAAGAAGGTCTTATCTGAGCTTTATAAAACATCAAGAGTTGCTGAGGTTTGTGCAGTTTTCTGGTCCGGAACAGTGTTCCAAGCTCTCGAGAAGCAGTCTTGCCAAAACATATTGGTGTCCATTTTAACACCCAACAAACTTATAGAAGCAGAAAGCGGAATAGTCCGACGTAACATTATTATATCCGATTCGAAGACATGTATCTTTTTGGAGAAAACCGATGCCTGTGTTTTTGTGGCACTGAATTGAACCTGGTTACTTCCACCCCAATTCTAAATCACTTCTAAATCCTCATTAAGATATGCAAACTCCTGCTACCGGCGAAGATATGCATCCGCAGCCGGTGTCCTGGAATCCAAACGTAATGACGAGACAAGTATGCTGTCTTCAGCGGTAGTATGAACACTATAATGCTTCTTGGGAAGCATTTCAATTCATACCTACTAATAGTTTCCAGCTTTGGGTAATCGAAAAAGTTACATAAAAGTAGATCACCCCAATCACTTTTTTCATTTATCAGTGACCATAAGAATCGACACTTTCGTATAAAAAACTTTCGAAAGGAACTAATGTAGAAGTGGTCTTATTATTTTGATCACTTCTTGGTAAACCTGAACAATATACTTATATGTGGAAAGAAAATAATTTCATTTACGAGTTCTGAGTATTCTATAAATACGGGTAGTAATTTTAGATTATTATTATCTAGTTAACTAAACATTCATACTCATTTATATTTAACGTACACTAAGGAAGCAGTACATTATTCACGTAAGATTGGTGTAATGTGTAGAAAAAAATTGAAAGTTTCGGAAATGGGCGATGTTAATGAGAGGAATGAGAGACAATGAATGTAAAAGATTGTACCTACTGTAGAAATTATGACAGAATTCAGAAAACTTAGAACCAAATTAAAGTGTTAGGAATTTAACAATAAAATCATATCTGATGCAAAATATACAGTAACGTTCACAGAAATGTACCGAGATAATTATTGTTCCACAAACAATGACGAGTAGTTTCCAAAGAAAAAATTTTCGGGAAGCAATAAATATGTCTTTTATAATTATTAATGAAGATCCAATGAATATGTGGTTTCCCTCTGTTCGATTAATAGTAATAATTATTTCGATTGTGGAAAAACATGAATACAATCCCTCTTATATGTGTCTTATGTAACATATATGAAAAACATTCACTTGAATCACTAGGTTGCGTCATTCGATCTTCAAGCTATACAATATACAGAGCACTATTCCCAATTCTCACTGACTGCCAAAGTTTCTTCAACTTTTTCTTGTCACTTTCCCATTAATTTCGATCAAAAAGCATCATAGGGGATATCAGGTAATATGCAATTTTTAGCATGTGTCTGTTGTATTTAAATTAAAGTGATTGCGATTCATGTTTCTCACAGAACACCACACATTGTTTTTGTAATGAGAAAGAATCCATTATCATTATACCAGTAGTTTATCGGCACTGTGTGTTTTCAATTTTTCAAAAATTCACCAGGAAAAATGGCACACTGAGAGCTGAGCCTTGAGGTATACCATTTACTTGCAGGTGATGATTTTCACTAGAACCAGAAATTAGCGTTCCCTAAAAAACCATGTCACTCCTACACATCCTCAATTATTAGCAAAACCTTTAAAGATTTCCTACACCAGGTCTAAAAAATCACAAGTGAGGAAAATCGGTGATAGGAATTTGGATAAGTTGTTGAGTTTTTTTGTTTCAGAGTGGGGAGAATGTTTGTCTAAAATATGGTATAAAGAAAATATTCTTGGACCATATGAAATTATTAATCCCATGTAAGCAGATTTTTGCCACTTATCCCGGAACAGATATACAGACGATTAAATGGGAAAAAGTCAACTATCGTGAGGAACAGTACAATGGTTGGGGAAAATTTACAAGGACATTCGATTTACTCGAGTTATACAGCTGAAAATTGTTCTATATATAGCTGGAACATTTTAACATACATAAGGAGATATTGTAAAATTAATTTAGGGCGGTACATTTGTATGGGTGGTATTACTGATTACCTACCTGTATGATGTACCTGAATAGATAGCATGAATGCTTTAGTTTTGAGAAGTTTATAGTTTTACCTTCCTCTTGAAGATTATCACTTGGTGATCGAAACACGTGTCGAGGTGTGAAAATAAAGATTTGGTGTTGGGAAAAAAATCCAGTAATTTTCATTACTACACCACAGGTTCCAAGCAGTACATCATAAGTACTTAAAACACACTTTCAGTAACACACCTAAAACACTTAGAAAATACTTCCAGTAACAATAAATTTTCTAGTTTTATTCCTATTGAATGCACAGCAATTTCTCAATTTTCTCAATGTTCTGAATACGGCGATTCGGGTATAGCTCACCATATGTATGTCATGTCAAAGAGGATGTCTATTTGATTTTATATGAGTTAATAGCATATCTGTCCTTTCTCATTTATTTTTTCTGTCATCGAGACAAAGCAAAAACCCTACTCTAGTAAGTTAATTGTACCAAATTACACAACAATTGTATTGTGACAAGAAGCTAATATTTCCATTACTTTCAGGGTTGAGAGGGTCCAGCTATTGAGCGAGACAGACGGCAGTCGACCAATCAGAGCTCTCCAAATTGTCACGTGACCCAGACGCATCGTCGCGAGTTCACCACCCTAGCGCCGCCTATGAGTCACTAACTGAACTATCTATTGGTTGAAAGGACACTAGACATATGGGTGTTGTCATGTGACGCAGTGTGCTCAGTTGCCGGTTTTATGATATCTGTC
>WOGN01002116.1:0-17395 GCA_015342105.1 Leptinotarsa texana
ATGACCGTTTGGCGGGAGTTGGCCATTTTTCGTTTGATGATGGGTTTCCATATGTTGCGTATCTCTACACTAGCTTGGCTGAATACGTTGTTGGACAGCATGTATGCGGCTTCCTTGAATTTTCTCCTAAACCAATGTTCCTCTCTGTGTATGATCTGAGCTTGGGACCACTCGATATTGTGTTGATGGGTCCAAACATGGTACGCTATTCCTGATTTGCTGGTTTCCCCTCGCTGGGTGTGTTTCTTGTGCTCGGCAATGCGCACATTTAATGGCCTCTTAGTTTTACCAATGTAGGATTTTCCGCACTCACAGGGTATTCGATAAATGCAATTCTTGGAATCGCAGTCTTCGTTTGGTGGCCTGGTTGTCGTGAGGCTGCTACGGATAGTGTTACCAGATCTGAAGAAGGTTCTGATATTGTACTTGGAACCAATTCTTCTTATCCTCTTCGATAATCCTCTGATGTAGGGAAGTGCAAGCACTAGTTGTGACGGCATTTTTTCTTTGCGATGCTCCTGCTGTCTTTTAGCGAAAGTCATTTCTACCATCGCTTTGAACTAGACATCATCAAAAATGATCTTCACCGGAATGGCTACATCACGGTTATGGTAGGTGATCTTCGATTCAAGAATTATGCGCTCTGAAAAAATGAAGCGAACCAAGAATGAGAGCATTTTGCGTGTGTTCGGCTAGGATTTCTGCCGTTTTGAGGCAAGCCGGTATGATCATTGAGGTTCGAAAGTCGGGAAAGCATAATTCCATCAAGATCTCCTATATTCGAAGTTCGAAGAATAAAACAAATATTTTACAAGATCCATAAACAAAAGTGATACGGTTTGAATTTGTTTATATGGTTATCCTAATAATAATCGATATTAAAATTTTCATGTTACTAAAACCCTTTGTTGCATTTGATATTCTCTTGTTTTTTAACTTCGAAAAGTGTGTATCCGGGAATTTTTAAAGTTTCTACGTTTTAGGTGTTATTGATCTGGAGAACTATTATAATTATTTAAAGCATATGAGAAGCTGGAGGATCACTTTGGTTGACTACTAAATTGTTAAGTCGAAATTTCACGAAGAAAATATGATGTATTTCGTCATGATGTTTCATTTACTCTGTTTTCATACTATCAGTAATATATCAAAAACTACAACTTTCAATTGTAGTAACTGGAAGGGGAATATTTTTCAGGAGAAATTATTTTCCATTTTTTTAAAGATGGAGAAGTAGAAAATCAAACACCTTTTTTCTCAAATACAAATTTATATTTGTTATGCACTGATGGAACCTTTGGTTATTTTAAGACCTAACATGTGTTAAAATAACGGTTTGGTGTTGGGAAAAAAGTCCAGTAATATTCACAAATTTTTATTATTCAAAATGAACATTATAGGCATATATAAACTCAAGTATGATCAAAATTTGAGGGGCAATTCATTTTTGATGTCATACAACTTATACGATTGTAAGGGAAGGTGTTGTCATGTTTGTTTTTCAGTACGTTTTATTTTTGAGTTATGGACATGGTATAAAATTGATATTGTGTAATTTTGCTGTGATACATAATTCTTAATAATAATAATAATAATTTGGGATGTCAACCAATCAGAAAAAGTTTGAATGTTTCGTAAAATTTGAAGTTAAAAAAAACTGTTTACCAATTTGTTTTTCCGTTAATCAGCTGTCGCCTCCTTACGAAAGACAGCTCTCAGAAGTTGAGAAACTTGTGCGAGCTGAGGACTAACGAGTTCTTACCTTTTAACGTGTGATACCTATAACACCGTCGAGGCGGGAATCGAACCCACGGCCTTCCGGTCGTGAGTCGGGCGCACTACCACCGCGGCCAAATCCACAACCAATTGTTCTTCAAGAATATTATTGAATATAAATTTTATGTTCGAAAGAAACGAGTAAACATGCCGCTATAATTAAAAAAAAGTGTTTATGTAATTTGATCGAAAATAGCGAAACATGCAAGTAGCTTATTGGGGTGTCTTTTGAGAGGAAATTGGGTTGATTTCATGAGAGATATGAGACAGTAACAGAATTGGAACGTTTTTCATTTTATTTATTTTTTTGATAATAAAGATATCGCTTATCAGTGTCATTGGAGAACACCCATTTCACAATTAAAAGGTGCTTACTAATTCAGAGGGTCCTTGGTTCTATAGTACCAGAGTACTGTGTGAGAGTTACGCCAGAGCGTAAACGAAACGTTCACGGTAAAATTCCTTGGAACGTTTTTTTTGAATCTTGGCGGAAATAGGATGAAGTTGGTGTAAGAGTAAAAATAGATTCACTTTGACCACTTTCAACGCGGTTTACGTCGGCTAGCGGATTCGTTAGTGGTTATATGAATGCATAAGGAAAATATTGATACTTCAATTTCCACGTGAATTGACAGATATGTGCAGAACTTCGGGCTAGTGTTAGGTTGCGTAGTTAAATATGGGGTGTACGATTCGAAACGGTTCAATATGAGCAGTTGGAATATACGTGACCAAAGTCATGGTAAGGAATAGACATCGTTTTCTCATTATCCATTTTTAATTAACTTTGTCACACACGTATTATGGTTATCTCATTTCAGAAGTACGTGTATTGTTAAAAAAACATCTCACAGACAATGCATACCTTCATACAATTTATTATCACCAGAAATATGTATTCGAAGCCTCGAAATGAAAAGTTACCAAGTTTTGAAATAACTTTTCTGACAATTTAGATGATAGTTTGAAATAACTGAATAAACTAACAGTATAACTAAATATACTGATTATTAAAAAAAAAGTTTCTCATAACCAGTTGACATATATAATTAAATAACAGTGCTAATATTTGAGCACATTTTATCGAAGTTGCCATAGCAGTGTCTCATGCCTCATTTAGGCTATACAACAAGTTTCGTAGACTCATAGTGTTTTCAAACTATAGAAAAATTATTGTTTGAAAACTTTGAGCGAATAACAATGGAGACAAATTTGTTGATAAAACTTCAACTTCAGGATGTCTTGTCCAAGTGAGAATATAGTATTGCAAACGATTATGACATATGTTATTTTGTTATATTGAAAAAAATAGGTTTTCAACGTTTTGCATCCTTGCGGATCAAAAAAAATATAGAAGAACTGATATTTTGCATGACCTTCATAGTGATAATTAAGATTTACTTACAGAAGACTATAGTTTCAAAAAAATTTCTAGGATGACCGTGCAAAATTTGATTCTTCAGTAGGTGGTACTGCTGGTGCTTGTCCATCAGATGACATGTTAGTTTCTTCTCAAGCACGGTTATGATCGCATTGATGGCTCGGTAACCATTGTGATACCGTGAATAGAGACTATGTCAGATGAAGTACTAGACGGAGTTATGTGATACATAACTACATAAAGAAACTGGAGTTTTTTCCTAACACGAAATCGTTATTTTAACATCTCAACACGTGTTTCGATTACCAAATTATCATCTTCAAGAGGAAGATCAAACTGACCTTCCTTGGTGATCGAAACACTCCAGTAATATTCATTATTACACCAAAGGTTCCAAACAGTGCATCACAGGTACATAAAGAAAATCCGTGGTAACGTTTTTAACATACACTTGTAAGATTTTTACTATACAGTACATATTACTTAAACACGCTAAACGAATTTAATAGCCTTGATGGTTGGTCATAATGAATACCTTCCTGGTGCACAGATTACCGTAAAACACGACAAATCGGAAGCTAATATTTCGCCACAATTTTCAATTCCGAAAAATTATATTTCAACAAGTTTTTTTGAGTTTTGAAACGTGTTGGAAATTTTCTTTGGTCTTTACCGACTCAGGACAGGAACAAAATGACTTGTGAAGCACATAAACTTTTTTCATATTAATTTGCAACCTCACGATTTGATCTCCACAAACTTGTAAGTAACAGCCGAATTTATCAGAAAATTTGCAACTTGTTCTTTAATAATGTTTTAAAACACGTTGTTTTACATTTTATTACACAATCTGAATGCGGATTTGGAAATAATTGCAATATGTTTATTACTTGTCGTATACAATTTAGTAGATAATCCAATCTTCTACTCATCGACTCTCGAACTCTTTCAAAAATACCAAGATCGTTTCTGATTGCTCTACACCCAGCAGTTATCCAATTTCTCAAATCTTCGACATGTTCCAGTGGAGTATTACAAACTAATGACTTTAGATGGCCCCATAGGAAATAATCCAGGGGGTTTAAGTTCAGTGATCGAGCAGGCCATAAGTGAGGTCCACCTCGACCAATCCAGCGTTCGCCGTATGTTACTGTTAAAAACTTTCGAGACGATATGCTAAAATGCGCTGGTGTACCATCGTGCATAAACCACATTGCATTTCTTGTGGCCAATGGTATATCCTCCAGAAACTGAGGTAGCATTTGACAGAATGCAATACAGCTGATTAACGGAAAAACAGATTTCAAATAGAATACGTGGAAGAAAATCTGCAGGAAGAAGTGCCTGAACTTGTTGTACGTGGTATGGGTACAACAAATAGTCTTTAAGAATGTTCAAAATCATCCCATTACTTACATTTGAAGTATTTGCAAGGTTTCGAGTAGAGGTACCTGGATCTTCTTCTATCATGGCCAGCACTTTCTCTTCTACTTTTACTGTTCTGTCATTGGCATTCCTGGTTCTCCATTTCGCTTCAATGCTCCTGTTTCACGAAGTCGTTGATGTATACTTTGGAAGGTTTTTCTATCAGGCTTCACTGTACAACCGCCTAGCTTCCAATGAATTGCTATCAGCAAGTCCATAAATTAAATGCATGTCAGCCATCTCTGCGTTACTTCATGATAGAGGACTTCACTAACAAGACTTCAAATATCAAACACAGAAAATGCAAGCCAAATAAACAAAGTCAATCAGTTTGAACCTATTCGACGCATACAAATGATCAATTTCGAGACATAATATCCAAATTGAATGTCTGCAGCCGTTTATAGTAATCGGAATGTTGTTGATGGGTACCAACGGAATTGTTAGATTTTTTATTGCTTGGTGGGTCCAGTGTAGCACTCACTCTATACTTTTATTTCGGCTACGTCAATAATTTTGAAATTATCAAAATTATTGTCAAAATTATTTTTCGCTCCGTATTTTTGAAAAAAATGCCCTTTCAAAAATCAAAATCAAAATTAGTCCCTTAATTTTTTGCCGTTTGTTTAATAAACACCCTGTATAAATGAATATCGAAAGATCCATTATTTGAGAAATCACATGTATTTTACAAAATTCCCTAAAAAAATGAGCTTCTTGTTTGATAAACCCTATAAAATCTGACCTAACCTACCTTATTATATCGCATGCAGGTTCACTCACGTAGCAAGTCCAAGTTCAGTCGCCAACTGTTACTGTAAAATACTAACAATACTAATCTTATCAGAACACAAACAGTGTATTATAACATCCTTAGCTCAGCTAATTACTTAGACGCATATCGCTAACATAATCTCAACTGGATCGAGTAGTTACAATCCGGAATTTCGGGATAAAGTTTTTCATATTCCAATTAATTTCAGTGGTAGCGCCAGCAGCAGTAGTGCCTCTTTGGACAGGGAGAAGGCGTCAGGAAGTCCCGTCCCTCTCGATAAGGATAACTACGGCATTGTTAGGGAAGGAATACTACATTGTAAAATTTTGGAAATTGACAGCAAGGTAAGAGACTTCTCAGTGTGTACTTGTGAGTGGGGTGAATAAATGAATAGGTATGGATGTGTTAGTTTGCAAAAAATAACGAACATGAATGAACTGTTGAAGAATCAAGTAGGTATACGTTTTGAAGGCTAGTTTCGTGATCATTGAATTTCCGTTGGATTTTGTTTCTGACCTCAGTCGCAATATCATATTTCCGTTAATTTTTAACAAATAAAATGAATATCATTTCAAAACAAAAAGTTCAATTTTGACTAAATAGCGAGTGGTGGGTGTTGGAAACAACTCGATTTCTCATATTTCTCCTCTATTCACATGCTCAGTTGTTAATTATTATTTTTTTTATTTCCAGCGTGCTGCTGATCGTTCATGGAAACAGGTGTTCGTAATACTGAAAGGGCCCAAATTGTTCGTGTATAGAGACAGGCATCACCAGGTGAGTGTTTCCTTCACTATTTGATATTGATTCTAATAATCAACGATATTTTGAGTTTACAAATACAAGGAAAAAACAGAGCAAGGTATTTATAATAATTAGTTCGGCACAATAGTGCGGTTGTAAACGAAATTTATTTTACGAAAACGTGTCTTTTAAACTTTCCGGGTTTTGAACAGACCTAAATTACTATAGAGATATACATCACAAAATGTTCTCAAGTGAAACAAGGTATACAACTGCTGGACTGAGTTAGCCCCTACCTAAAGATCTGCAGTAGATGTGTAGAAATCTCTTATCAGTCGTAAACATCCATACTAGGTAAAATTGCAAACAAGTTTCTATTCCTTATTTCCTAATACTTTCTCTGTCATACACCGACCCAAACATGACTCAGTCCGGTAGTTGTAGTTACAACTGGCCGACCTGGCGCACTTATGCTATGTTGTTATTAGCTGACTTATATTAATTCTTTTATATTATGTTTGTAAAGAACGAAATCGAAACCAAACGTCGGTTAATTTATTTAATCCTAATTTTACTCCGTATTTCAAACGTTTTACTAGTTATTCTATTATTCCGGACGGAGACAAATCAAACAAATGGAAAATCATGAAAATCGGCCCAGCTGTTCTTGAGTTATGAATAGTGTAACAAACATGATTCTGTATTACACGAGGGTGGTCTAAAAAGTTCCCAACCTCAATATGAAGATAGCAGCACTCGTAAATAAAAGCTAGTGAATTTCGTGTGTTGATGTGAGTGTTTTTATGAAAATGGAAAAAACCGAGTATCAAGCTGTCATGAATTTTTTTTTGAAAGGCAGTACGTCTACACAAATCGAAGATGAGTTGGATTTTGTCATTTACTACAGTGAAATTTTGGGCAGCTGAATTTAAACCTGGCCGTAAAAAATTGGGAGAACACGAACGTTCGGGACGTCCAAAAATTGCAACTATCGACGACAACATCGCCAAAGTTCACCAAAAGGTGCTACTCGAACGAATTAAAGCGAAGGAGATAGCAGAGGTTATGAACATGTCACAAAAACATGTTTGCCACATAATAAATCAACATTTAGGCATGAGAAAGCTGTCCGCGCGATGGGTGCCGCGTTTGCTCATGTTGGCCCAAAAACGTGTTCGAATGAACATTTCCAACGCAGCGTTGGCGCAGTTTAGGCGCAATAAATCCTAGTTTTGGCGCTGATTAATTACTGAAGATGAAATTTGTATACACCATTATATGCCCGAAATAAAAATGTAGTTCGAACAAAGAACTTCGAAGGGGAAACCGACACGAAAAAAACAAAAACTATTTTGTTGGCTGGGAAAGATTCAGTTTGAAATCTGTTTAAAAAAAATATGTTTTTCTGTTAACCAGCTGTTGCACCCCTACGAACGACAACCCTTAGAAGTCGAAAATCGATCGTTCAGACTAGGGCTTGAAACACCGACCATCACGGCAGTCAAATCGAGTGAGTGAACAAAACCCGCGTCGAACTGCCTGGCCACCTGGTGACTGTTTTTTGGGATAGTCGTGGAGTTATTTCAATCGATTACAGGAGCGTACTACCTACCAATCATTACTTGAAAAGCTAAAGGCAAAACTTGTGGAAAAATGGCCACATAAGCGGAAAAATAATATTCTGTTTCACCAAGACAACTCACCGTCTCACACCTCAGCGTGACTATCTGCCTCACTCACCAGATCTAGCCTCATGCGTCTTTTTTTGTTCCCTCATTTAAAAATTACGCTCGGAGGATAGAGATGTTTTGTCAAATGAAGAGGCATCACCTTCGTGAACGATTATTTTGCAGACACAAACGCCGAGTATCATTTGGGTGGGTTAAAGAGATGGGAGCATCGCTGGGAGAAGTGTGTAGAGCAAAAAAAAAACTATTTTGAGAAATGAAAAAGTCACAAAAACTGTCTTGTATCTATGTTAGCTCGGAAACTTTGCAGATCACTCTCGTATGTTAAATTTCATTGAGATAAATTGACAGCATTGTGTTTGACACAGATTGGCCGTTATTTCAAAAAGTGCACTTGAATATTTCAGTGCGGTATTATTTTACTCAGTTCGTTGAACGAATAAATTTACAACAAATAGAGTTTTTATTGATCATGCTTAAACTGATGTTCAACAAGAAGTGAATAAAAGTGTTTCAACTTTTTCCTTGATAACTGGTTGTAAACCCCACAAATATTTACCCAATCCGTCGAGGTATCCTAAATCATATTCTTACTCATTTGTGACAGTGATTATAATAATAATAAGTTCAGTTTCCCGACAACAAGGAGAATCTTCGAATTGGACAATCTAACCAACAGATTTACCCACCCATAGTTCTATTTCCCCTCGCTAGATAAGGATAGAGGAAATATATAGGTACAATATTAAATTAACTATTTTTATTACAGTGGAAAAAAGGTGCATTATGTTTTATTACGCTGGGATTATTATTTTTTATTTCATGAAATCAGTTGGGTCGCTGACAATTTGACATACACCGTCTATTCAAAAAATGAGGCGAATTTTTCAATTTTCCCAAAAACTATTTTATTATTCATCAATTTCCATTTTGTCCTTTTCAAAGTAACCCATCCTAAGATATAATACATTTGTACCAGCGTTTTTTTGAATCCTCGAAGCAGTTCTGATATGCACTTTTCGGTATGACCTTGAGCTCTCTCAGACGATTCCTCAGTCGTCTCAAAACGCCGTCCTTTCATCGGTCTCTTCAATCTTCGGAACAGGAAAAGTCGCAGGGGTGCAAATCTGGTGAATACGATGGCTGAGGCATGATGACATTGTTGTTTTTGGACAAAAAATTAGGAACAAGCGATGACGAGTGAGCAGCTGCATTATCCATGAATTGTTCTTCCACAATATTGGGCGTTTTTTTGTATTTCTTCTCGATAGCGGCGTATAACATCAAGATAATACTCCTTATTGACCATACCACCATGTTGCAAGAACTCCTGATGTACTACGACTCGGGGATCGTTTGAAATACTGAACAAAAACTTTGACATTTGATCGAATTTGGCGGTTTTTTTGGTATGGTTCTCTTGGGCTCTTCCATTAGGACGATTGGTTTCGATGTCATAACCATATACCTATGATTCGTTACCAGTTATGACCCTTTTAAGCAAATCTGGATCGCCGTTAACGTCAATCAACAAATCCTGAGCGATGCTCATGCCACGATTTTTTGGTCAAAATTCAGCAATTTTGGAACGAAGTTCGCTACCACATGCTTCATGCCCAACATTTACGAAAAAGTTGCATAGCATGGGCCAACATATGCCGGCATTCTCAACAACTCAGCGTTGGGGCAACAGTGGTGTCTCCAGAGGTTAATAATGGATTATTGATAAAATGATAGTTTTGCATCACAAGTATACATTTCTTTAACTATTTCAACACCACCGGCACCAGATTTCCCCATCAATTATTATTCCATTAGCCAAGAAAAATGTTTTTCGTTTGAAAACACATATTAATTTTTTATCCGACTTTGTGGCCGCGAATAGTTTTTAAAAATAACTTGATTCAAATGGGATTCATTCAAACGTTTTTATTAAAACAAAATAAGTAAAAAAATACATTTTACTTCAAAAAGGAATAAAAAAGGATCTGCTCATTTTTTAATTTGATATTGTACATCATATTATAATGAAAAATTAGGAAGAATTTTATTGAAACTGTATGTAAATAAAATTAAAGTTCAATTTCTTCATCTTTGAAGATAAAACACTGTCTTGATGAACATCAGTTTCGGCCGAAAAAAAAGTTTTGATCGGGAAATGTTTATTAACTTCTATATCAATAATAATTCGTTCCGGAAAAATGTAACAGTACTGTTTGTAGCAACTTCTAGAAACCTTATCGTCTGCAAAGCATCAAGACATGGTGGCATTTTAAAAATCATTACGGATCTTGTGCTGCACAAATTTCGTCTTCCACCAAATGAGATATTTTTTCATAAATCTTTTATTTACATCTAGGGGCACCTATTTTGTTCGGGCATTGTTTGGGAAAATGTAGCATTGGCTATTCTGGCGAATGACTATGCCATTATGGTGGGATAGTCCAAAGATAAGTTGATATTCACATGAAATCTATATCATTTCTATCTCGGAAAGGCATAGGCATATTCATAGGCTTATGAATATCAACTTGAAAACTATCTTAGAACCGGCCCCAATACTTTGTTATTAACTTATTTTGTTCAATAAATATTTCCAAAAAAATATAACGATAATCTGATACAAGAATGTAATTATCAATATCTTAATCATGATTCGGTAATTTTTCAACAGTTTTCAAATATTATCAGCTCATTAGCTTTTCATGAAAATATTTCAAATCGTGAAACCTAAATCTGTATAAAATTTTTAGAAAATTAATTATATTTTGTTACTATTTATTGTTGGGGTGTGTTGCGCTGAGAAAAGACGGCCATTATATTATTCTAGGAAAATGTGAAAACGCTCATTCAAATAATGATGAAGTAGTTGACTTTCCAGCCTATCTTCGCACTATTATCAAAATTATGATGAACATCATTGAACGTTACACACATTAAAAGCTTTCCGATAAGAATATAATTTTAATGATTTTTTTATCGGACCATTCTGGAAATTTTTGCAAAGTATTATCACAATTATGAATAACACTATTGAGAGATAAAAACCATAAAAGCTGTTTGATAGGATTATAATTTTAATGATATTTTTATCGACTTTACTGTAGATTTTCAACATCCACGTTTGGAAGAATATAAATAAATTATAGGGAATAATCTCATACAGGTGTGGAAAGGGCTAACTTGTTAGATAAGGTACTGTGAGATTGTTTATCTTGAATAGTTTTAAATAAAAGTCCGCGATAGCACATATCTACCTATAATTGGTAGCCACTATATATGCAAAATACTTAGCCATAAATACAATTAAATTGGATAAATTTTTTACAATGCACATTTTAGAATATATGCCAAATTCTTAAAAAAAATTGATACAGTTGTCGTTTTAAGTATTTCATATAAATAAACTTTGTCTTTCACACTAAATAATATGGACAAATCGTTTAAAAGTTATCACGATAAGTTTAACATGACACAACGCAGTAAGGCCATGACGCGTAGCGTCTACTGTAAGACGACGGGGGACGATGCAGCGGACAATTGGGGTTCAAAGATTGTAATGAATTTCGTCAGCTTTGAAGTGGGAAACCTGAAGGTTTGGGTTAATAAAAAATATTTGTTTAAAATGGTCTGTCACGAAACTTGAAGTAACAAACCAAATTCTACGCGAGCGAAGCCGCGGGCAATAACTAGTTCATAATAAAACAACAGTCATGTTGGGAATTAGAAATGAAACTTTCTATGTACAACTTTCTATGTAGAAACTTCCATTTTTTATAATGATCTGTTACCATGTAGTAACGGCCACATCTGTCAATTTATCAACAGTCATGTCCATTCGTTTTTATAACTGGTTCATATTCCCGACCTATTTCGACAACGAGACGCTAAATAATGTTTATAAGTATTTGTTTACGTTAATTGCCAGAAAAGAAACTTTGCTGAAAAAATTAGCAAAAATAAATGTTATAGTCCAAGAACACATACAGATATTCATCTGTGTGACTGGAAATGAATAGCACTTCCAATTATAATTATATTTTTGCAATATATTATAGTTTGTAGTGATCAATTCGGTGCTACTATTTGTTTTTTCTTGTTGTTATGAAGTGTGGTTTCAATTATTCAACTCGGTGTTTTTCAGATAATTTATCTTATACGACTGATGAGAAAACAAGATACGTTGTTTTCTATTTTTTCTGTTTTCAGTTTACAATTCTTTCCTAATGAAACATAGAGATGCTCGATAAATATTTCAACTTGATTTTAATTTGCTGTTAATAATGCAACTCATGTGCAACTCCCTACTTAAAACAATATACCATTTTCAAAAGTAGTTTTTTATTACTATTTAACAAGGATAATAATAACCAGACTTAGAAAAATATCGCTCTAGAATTTTTCTGAATTATCCATTTCAAATAGTTTTTAACTATTATATAACCTTTGCGATGTTGTTATACCTGTTGTCCTGAATTGTAAAGATAACCTCTTTCAAGAGAACTTGTTGAAATATTACGTAGGTACGATAAGAAAAATACCAGAGATTATTTTCTAACCTAGGTTCATTCGGTATATTTATTTTTGAATTGTTTACTCACGGCCAACCCTTTACCGATGTGAACAAAAATTTTAAAGACAAGTTTGAAAAATTGACGTCGAAATAACAAAGTAAAATAATAGTTTACTTTCATGAACGAAAAAAACAAATTGTTCGTAAATTCATGTGTAGTCAGACGATCAAGTTTTGTTTGAAACGTCTTTTAACATCTTGAGGCAACTGTTTCCAAATCGGGACTTACTCACCAAACAATTCAAACTAAAATTATGTGAGACGCTAATCATTTCGAAAGTTTCATATTGCGATAGCATTTATGGCCCTGCATTACTTCAATCTGAATCCCTCCCTCTTCAACGAACCCAAAATAGTTACCTTCGTTTTTCTTTTGGCATTCTAAAATACGACCACATATCACCGGTCATGAAAAAATCAGGTTGTCTGCAACTAGAAAAACTCGAGACACCGTACCTACTCACCAACACCCACAAATTCTTGAAGACCGGAATGCCATATTATTTAATGAAAAATTGAATTCTTTCCCAAATTTTAAAAGCTTTTCCACCAGAAACAGGTCGGTGCTGGTCATTCCTGAACACAGGTCCTCTGTTTTTACTCGTAGAGCATTTATTTGAGTAGTTCAGTTTCCTCATGCTGACCGTGGTTCACGCATTTACACAAAAGATTTGGTGACTGAATAATAATAATTTTTTGATAATGTATGTATGTACTATAATTTTCATGATATTCATTGCAAATTTCAATTTTTTTTCTCGAAGATTGAGTTTAAAAACAGCTTTGCTCAGACTCTGCCCATTCACCGCAATATTTTTTGTATATTCTGTATGTTCTTACTTCAGGTCCGAGAATCATCTGCCCTGAGCAAGCGCAGTGAACCAAGATTGATAGCCTTCTGCATCTGTGGGAGAGTAGAGAGGGTATCATTCCACCAAGGACTCCAATAATCGGAACAACCATCTTGACAGAGTGATCTGGATAGAGTCTGCGGAGTTCGAAAAGAAAATCTCGATATTTTATCCGTTTTTCGTCCTTTTTTCTGACGATATTTGTGTGGCCAGGAACTGAAAACTCCCAACAAATATCGTTTTGCTCTGGAAGTCGAGAAGGACTACATCAGGCTTATTAGCTTACATGAGCCTGAGGGTGGGGATCAAATAGTTCCAATAAATGCGGCACTTCTCGTTCCCACAACGGATTCAATATCCTCCGTAGCGTAGGGCAACACCGGTGTCTCGTCAATACCGTAAGAGTGCCGTAGATGGTAATATAGCTCTCTTAGGGTCGCGTTATGTCAATGGATATAGGCCGAGACCGCATATGCTGGACATGCTGATAGCAAGTGCATTAGGGTCTCGGGCGCCTCGCGGCAGGCCCTGCACCTTGTGTCAGGAACCTCTATACCCATCACGCGACTGTGATAGACTAAGGTGTTGAAGACATCATCCTGGCAAACTATGATGAACCCCTCAGTTTCCGACTCCAGCCCTCTCGACCTGAGAAAAGCGAACGTCAGGCGCTTTGATAAGCCAAGATCTCCAATGTTATTGAAGAAGACCCCTTGCATTGGCTTATCCTTGTGTTTCCGCAGAAGTGAAGTGACCTCTGCGGCTTTCATCCAAACTTTTTGCTGAACGGGTTCCAACTCGGTGACATAGTTGTGGTCACTTCGTTTAGTGTCGAAAACTACATGTGACATCATCAGCTGCTCGGGCAGCTGCCCTGAAGAAAAATGCTCCAATTCCTGCTCTCTCATGTTCCCGGACCATGCAGAGAAGGGATTCCAAACTCCTGACGACTTTACAGGCTCCAGGAAACAGGCTCCAAACTCAAAAGTCCACGGCCTCCCTGTTGTTGGGGGGAGTACAACCGTGGAACGGACGATTGTCGAGTTGATACAGCTCCTCCCGAGTCCACTTCACTACGCCAAACGAGTATATTTGTTATTATTATAACTACAGTTCAGTCTTTCTTGTTCATATATATCTCTGCCGATAAATTCCGTGCCGATGGTTAAATCTCATGAATTATTTTTTCCGAGAGTTACAAATCATGTAAAGAAGGAAAATCATTTCGATGAATATTTTATTAGAATTGATTTTTTTATTCTCTTTATATGCTAACAGCATAATTTAAGACATATCTACTAATCTCAATGAAACTAACACCAATTAGGAATAAGTTAATTGATTCGAGTACTGAGAACCATATATTGTGGATTTTTTTTTGCAATAGCGTTACTGGATCAATTTGTCAATGATTTATTAGCTGACGCATGAATAGGAAATTGAGATAAGGTGCTTTAATTGCTTCCGCTGCAAGTTTTCTATTTGTCCATTTTTGAGTTTATTTGCTTTTCTCATTTTGTCGAAAAAGGGTGATATGTTTATAAATACATAAAATGTTAAAAATATATAAAATGTTTTTTTAGACTAATGGTATTTACAAAAATACAGTGAATACCATATAGTCTTGAAATAACAACGTTGTAGCAAATTGCCAAAAAGGACTCTATAAAAAACTTAACAGATTGTCTCTGGATTCTTAGCCATACTAGCCTGGAAGGCAATGAGGCTGCTGACTTGCAAAGGAGGTTGCTGCACGCATCTTCATCGGGCCAGAACCTGTCATTGGCATCGCTTCAGGCTTTGCCAAACAAAAAATGAACACCTGGTTGGCAAGCAGATTTATGGTCTTTTGGCAGAATCTTCCAGGATTGGCTCTCTCCAAGGCGATTATTCACCCTTCCAAGCTTGATACCAAACAGTTGTTGGACTATAGTAGGGATTAGGATGTGGGGGTTGAGCAAGCCGGCCATCGGATGCCTGCTTCTACGTAGCCCCGTTGGATACGGGAATGACAGAATCACTTGTGGTTCTGTTATTCCCTAACTGAATGGCATCCCAACGATGGCTTAATCCTAAGGTGTGTGTATCCGTGCCAAGAGGATGAATAACACTGAGCCTATCAGCTGTCTCTACGTAACCTTCGAGATACCGGGCGCCCTCTCGTCGTAGCATCGCCTTGTCACGGTAATGCGGGACTCTGCTGTGATTGCCTTCTTTTCCTAGCTACTAGTGGGACTTTTATGGACAGACGCGAGTCTGCAGAGGAGATGGATGTCGAGTTCACGACTCCAACTAATCTTCCTGTAAAATGTAATCCAGGAGCGAGTCTACAGAGGAGGTGGATGTCGAGTTTACGACTTCAACTGACCTCCCGGTAAATTTAGTTCAGGAGCGAGTCCACAGAGGAGATGGATGTCGAGTTTACGACTCCAACGGACCTCTCTGTAAATTTAGTTCAGGAGCGAGTCTACAGAGAAGCTAGATGTCGTGTTTACGACTCCAATTGACCTCCTTATAAATTTACTTCAGGAGCGAGAGCTACGGCGTAAGCAGGATCTGTCTCAGGTGGGGGAACTAACCCCCATGAACAGGTTAGCAAACGTTTACACTCAAGTGAGGTATCACCATAACCAGAGGCGAAAAAGCCCTGCACGGCTGAATCTAAGGCATCGTCAGGTGTAGCTGACGTGCAAAAACCTTCATATGGGAAGGTTATCGTGGGTACCAAGGTGGGAATCTTGCAACTTGATTATCCGACTACCTCATTAACAAAGCATATACTTTGTGCCTGCCCCGCTGGGGACCGAATTCGGCAGAGCCGAACTCTTACCATCTGACCTGAAAGACCACTCACCATACAAACTAGTCGGCTTCGTTAAGAAGCTGGGCCGAGTGAGAATTGGTGTAAGCCACAATGAACCCTTGCGGGTTGCGGTGGAGGGTCGAATAGACCCACTCACTTTGTACCTAACCTAACCTACAGAAACTTTATTGGCTGGAAAATAAAAGCCAAGATAAATTCTTGTTCCGAAAATACCTTGTTAGTTTATTTTGAAGAGCTGTCAAGAAGACTGAACTCATCAACATTATGGTCTCAGTACTCAATGCTGAGGAGTACCTTAATTATTAAAAACTGGGTTGATATATCAAAATACGTAAAACTACGTGCATTTTCAAAACGCAAATCTGAAAAATATGCTCCAAAACAGTCAGAAACATTAACTTCTGGAGAAATTCAACAATTTTTAAAAGATGCACCTGATGAAAAGTATTTGCTGATAAAGATATGAATTTGAATTGAAGGGGTTATATTTTTTAGGAGTGATTAATTTTTGGGGAAAGAAAGTTTTTGGCTTTCTACTACTCCATCTTGATAACTTTCAGTTTGTGTCTGAAAGTTACTTCTTTGTATAATCTACACATCCATGTATAGATTCACTTCCTTCCTTTCTTTGGAAGATTCCCTCATCCTTCTTTTTTGTATCAAGATGGAGGAGTAGAAAGCCAAAAACTTTCTTTCCCTAAAATATATACCTCTTTATATAAATGTCACTTACGTAATATTATGTTTTTTGATAAGACGCGGAAGTTGAAAAAAGTCAAGTGCTGCAAAATGAAATACATTTAGAAATTCCTACTCTCTTGTTATACATATAAAGTGATTTTGTGAGTTACCAATTATTTGATATTATTTTAATTGAACAATATCGTGTTCCATTGAGATTATGGTTCATTATACATTGTAGCTCCATTAAATTGAATGGATTTATATTGTTTGAGGATGGTGAGGTTTTCACATTTACACTGTAGAAAATCTTAACAGCGTGTCTTTGAAACACAATACAGAATATAACTGATATAATGGCAGATGTGGAAAATAATTTTGGCTGTTATTTTTGGTAGGCTCAACAGTTTGATATTTTCTATGAAAAAACTTACCATTTTTGACCAGTCGCCGTGGTTAGAATAGTTCAAGTAAACGATATAGTGAAACCTACCTTCCAAAAGCTCCCCTGTAATAATATAGTTAGGGAGCTAACTAATTCCGTTATTCAATAATCATTTCTGATTATATAAGAATGACAATACGTATTTAATGAATCGAAGGGTTTTTTTGTATTAAAGTGTATAATTTTTAAAATTCTTGCAAAGCGCTTTTGACTTTCGTCATCATCAGTGCTC
>WOGN01002117.1:0-17391 GCA_015342105.1 Leptinotarsa texana
AACGTAAAGACAGTATTCACTGCCAACAACCAAATCTCCACTATGTTAAGAACACCCAAGGACACAATACCCAATGAAGCACAGGGCATATACGACATACCATGTTCAGACTGCCCCAGAACTTACATCGGCCAAACAATAGAAGAATTTCCAACAGAGAATATGAACATGAACTAGAGGTTCGAAAATCAGATCCAAGATTTTATGCCACTACCATCACACGAATGAAAATGAACCATGGTAAGTTTCTTGCACACCTGGCAAAAATATGGATTGATGTGAATGTGAAATTTTTTTTGCCGATATATAAATCACATCCTATTCATATGTCCCAACTTCGAACTGTACCGACTGGATTTCTTAAATAATTTGATTTTGTTTCAGCCACACTCAATGAAAAAATATACAGTGAAGATGATAGATTGCATTTTTATAGAAGGAAATGTTATTACTTTCACTCCAAAGTCGTTTTTAGGACAGTTCAATGGTTCAGTCTAGCACCACTGATGAGACCTGGTGTATCGAAACAGCGCTGTCTGGTGTTGGATGACAAGTCCATCTAAATTAGTATTTATTTATTCATAATATTTTTTGGTACACAGACATCAAATTTCCAACTATTCATAATGTCTATATATGAACAGAGTAACACGAATATGTTTTGTTTGATTTTCCAATGAGCATTGAATGAAAAACTTCTGTTCCTACATAAACACTTCAAGTAGTGTCTAGACAATATAAATAAATTTTTCTCCACACTGAAAGGTATCTGATTTTTAATAACATAAAGAAAACAAAAACAAAACATCAAAATCGAATCTATTGATAAAAGTCGGTGGTCGGGGGAAAATTGAATTCGTTCGACCAAGACTATCCATTTTGTTACACATCTACAAACTATTCAGCCAGATGTAGTCCTACTCAACCATTAGACTGGGACAATATCCATCATGGAGTTTAGAGCTGTAGCTGAGTCTCTACAGGCTATAGGTCTCAACTGTTATTATTATTGGATATACGATCTTGTTTGAAATTAATATAATTTTTTACAATAATCACGATGAAAGAAACAAAAAACGATTATTTAATTTTTCGAAGAAATGAAATATTTTTTTCTAATGGAAATGCAATAATATTAATAATCATATATCAATTTTTTGAGAAACAAAGCGGTATAAGAAAAATAGGATATTTTATTTTTGGTAGACGTAGACACCAACCTCCTTCTCATTAGATTTTTGTGTCAGTTGTTAAACTACATGAATACTTTTCAGCATTGTGTTGTTATCGAAAGCTTCAAATTATTAATTATCTCGTCAATTTAAACATCCGAGGGTACAAAATTCGCACCCAGCTCGAACTAACCAAGTTCAACTGTGCCTTGGTTATTAGCTGGACCAGGGCTTCACAACAGGTGGTACGCGTACCACCAGTGGTACGCGGCAACGTTTCAGGTGGTACGCGTGAGTGATGTGAGCAACTTGCTGTTGATAGCAAACATGACTCAGCTCACGGGTCGCTAGAAAAACGAAATACCCATAACCCAGTGAACGACCTGACATCTTTGTTTTTCTATTATATTGGAATTTATAATTCCTAGGTAATAAAACACTTTAGGAGTTTTACCTAGAAATCCCCAGATAGTAATATTGATAAACAAATGATGTTTCATTTCTTACCTGTGGGTGTTTGAAAGAATCGTATTTTAGTTTCACTTGACATTACAAGTATAAGAAAAACTGAACTATGAAACGATTTCTGACGTCCTCTTCTACTTCAAAGGATTGTGCTTAAAAACCTAAATTACCGACCAATTGTAAATATGATGAAAGCTACGGTTTTATAGTGAAACCAGGGACTAAAACAAGTGACATTCCTATTCCTCAATGTGTTGTATGTCTTGAAACACTTTCGAACCAATCCATGAAATCTTTTTTACTGATGCGACACCAAAATACGAAGTACCCTGATTTGATTGGTGAGCCCATTGAATTTTTTAAAGAAAGAAACCCAATGTTTGACGAAGTTTTTCAATAATGATACTAACTTGATAAAGGCGTCATACCTTGCTAGTTTAAAATAAGAATTGCAAAAGATGGAAAGCCTCACACAATAGGTGAGACGCTTTTACTGACGGCGCTGTGGATATGGTTCAAGCCGTGTTAGGAGAAAAGGCAGCCAAAGAAATTAAAAAATACTACTGTCAAATAGTCAAATTGACGGTATGCCTAATAATATTGAAGAACAACTGACTTTAAAACTCCAAGAATGCACTTATTTTGCACTTCAAGTTGACGAAAGCACTGATGTTACAAATATGGTGAAGCTACTTGTTTTCGTGCGATTTGATTATAATGAAGAGGTGACAGAAGAGTTTTTTCTGCAATCCAGTTGAATGAAATACCACAGTGGAACTCATTTTTAAGGTAATTGATGAATATGTGCTTAAAGTAGGCATTCCCTGGTCCAAGTGTATTGGCTTGTGTACAGATGGAGCAAAAGCTATGTCAGGAAAATTGACAGGGCTAGCATCAAAAATGAAGGGAGTTGCTCCTGAATGCAAAAGTACGCATTGTGTCATCCATCGAGAAGCATTAGCTGCTAAAGGTATGCCAGAAAATCTTAACTCCGTTCTATCATATGCTGTGAAAATTACTAACTTCATAAAGGCTAGGGCTCTGAATAAAAGATTATTTATTCTTCTTTATGTGTGAAAAACTCGATGGCAAATTCAAAACTTTACTCCTACAGAAGTGAGGTGATTATCTCGCGGGAAATTTTTGAACCGTATCTTTGAACTGAGATCAGAAGTTTTCATGTTTTTAAGTGGAAAAAAAAATTATGACATGAAAAAATTGTTTGCTGATGTAGAATGGTTGTCAAGATTGGCATACCTAGCTGACATTTTTGACAAACTCAACACAATGAACTTGGAACTTCAGGGACCAAAGCCAATAGCTTTCACAACCAGTGACAAAATAAACTCCTTCAAGAAAAAGTTTGTCCTGTTTTGTTCACAAATACAGGAGCCTTTGAACACTTTCGGAAGGGTAAATATTATACGTTTATTAAAATATGAAGGTTTGGTGGTACGCCAATATTTCTCAAGAAGTCAAGTGGTGCAAAAAGGTTGAGAATCTCTGAGATAGACCCAAAAGACTGGAGTTGGAAGTTGGTCGATAATACATTAGAACCAGTTCAGACTTTACTCCCACCTGCACCGAAAAAACTGCTAAACATAGTTTTTTGCAAATGTAAAAAGGGATATTGGAGTGTTTTATTCTCTAACATTTACGAATTGTCAAGCCGGTCGTGCTCTAAGGCTGAATCACCAACAATTGAAGATTTGTTTGATACTAACGAGAAGACAAGCGATGTATCACTATTGAGGCAATTTACTTGTACTTAGGATGAAGAAGAATAACAAAGAGAAGAAGAAAAAATAGAAGAAGAAGATGAAGGAGAAGTATTAGATAATTATGTATCAGAAGAATTAATTTCCCAATTTTTTTTACACCCGCTTTTAACATTTCCAACCCTTGCCAACATCTTTTCTTACTCAATTTTATTATTCAAATTGAACAGAATCACAACAGATCCTTAGAATAAGCCTACCGGAGAAATCACGTCAAAAAATCGCGCTATGTACACTAGCCCAAAGGTGGCATAGAAACGGGTACATATTATGAAGATTAAAACTTTTCCAACTTTTTTGAATCGTTATATCTCAGAAACGGTGGCTCTTATAAATAAAAGTGTTTCTACATTTTTAAAAATAATTATCTCATCTACAATTTTGGTCGGAACTAGTTTTATGATAAAACCGACCGTTTTGCTGAAAATCGCGATAGTGTTTTGAACAATTCTACCAATTTTGATCTGGGTGCGAAAACAGGAGTGAAGGTATGTTTTGGTCTAATTTGTTCGGATAATTATAATATATTCTTATTTTTTTCTGATTTCGAACAATATAAAGAGAAGATCAGGAAAACAATAATTTGTTGGGACTCCAGTTGACTGATTGTGTCGAAAACGTGTTTTTATCCAACAGAAGTCAATCAGGGTACAATTTGCCATTATATTTTGTTGCTCTCGAATAAAATTTTCTGTCATAAAACATATGTCTGCCGGAGCCATAATGAAATGATACCACTGATAATAAAATTTAGGGTTAAAATGGCTTAATTTCATTTCCACGGGGGTTTGAGTTTCTGACTGTTCATTAAGGGGAAAATGAAAATTAAGAGGACTAGCAGTCTGATACGTCTACGTATTCATTAAAAATACATTCAACTAACCCTACCTTATATTAGCTTTGTTAAAATAAGGCATTTCTGGCAGGTTATATCTTGGATTATTATACTGATGGAGTAGTAGATTATCAAATTAAATGTATCTTTTCTAAAACTGAACTGATTTTCGAAAGAATGGATTCTGATGTTGGATCCAAATATAGGACTTTTGACAGAGAAAAAAAAATATATGTTCGAAAAACAGCAACAAACATTTGTAGGGCATATCAGATCATACAAATTATTAACATCAATTATTAATAACATCCATAATCGTTTTCGTTTCATGACTGAATGAGACTGAATGAATCGAGACTCCTAGTAGGTCAATTAGTTGCGATTTCCCTCCTCTGTTTTTTGACATAATGGTTTTCCGGTTCAGTGTACTGCAGATCCCTACCTCGCTAATTTGAAGGTTTTCAAACATTTTGGGTCTTCATTCTGTCGGGCTGAATGAGACCTTGTTTAATACGTTCGCAGTTACGAGATATCGAAAGTTATTGATGTCAAATAGACTACAATGCATCTGAACTCAGATATTATTTATGGATTCACAGTTACATCTTGAAAACATTGAAAGACACTATAAGATACATTTTAGAAATAAATGAAAACGTTCTTTCTTGACATAACATTAGAATTCATAAGTACTCATCTGTTTTCAAAAGTCGTAACCTATGCGTGCTAAAGATTGACCAGGTCTAACCTTTTAACATGCGATTCTTCGTACGGAATTATGTTCCTTATAACGACAATCGGATTGCTACTAGAGACATCACCAGTAATGCAAACATGAATGTTGAACAATTATATCGATTATTTGTCACTTGATATATGAAAAATGTGTACAATTTTCTTGCATTTTCGGGCAAGGAAAAGTTTTACTCAGGAGATCGAATATTTCATGTCTGAATTTCAGATTGTGCGCGCAGATCGTCGAATGAATATCCGTACGATTGCCGAGGCTGTAAACGCCGATAGAGAAACGCTTAGAAAAAGTTTACACGAGGAATTGCATATGACAAAAGTCTGTGCGAAGTTGGTGAAAAAAACCCTGATTCCTGACCAATAGGTCTTACGTCAGAAGGTCTCCTCAGATTTCTTTGAAAGGGTAGAAGTAGGTCCCGGACTGATGAAAAACATTATTACTTGCGACGAAACGTGGATTTTTCATTCGATGCATTGGAAGACGCCTGAATCGCCCAGAATCAAAAAAGCAAGGATGTCCAAATCAAAATTCAAAGCAATGGTAATCGTGATGCCTGAATGGGTTCCTGACCCTCTGTCAACCAGACTTACTATTTGTCAGTTTTGGCAGCACTGCGAGTTTGTGAGAAACGACTCGAGTTGTGGAAGAACAAACCGTGAATTTTGCACCAGGATAACGCACCTGCCCATGACGGGCTCTTTGTGAAGCGGTATTTGTCCGATAAACTCACTTTAGTGCTCAAATACTTGCCGTATTAACCAGATTTGGCACCGTGCGACTTTTTGTTTCCGAAGATAAAATCTGTCTTGAAAGGGACCCGATTTGAGTCGATGGAAGCGGTAAAGCAAAAAACGGCAGAGATCCTAAATGCCCTCACTGAAGAAGACTTCGAGACCTGCTTCGATCAATGGAAAAAACGTATGGAAAGGGAAGAGGGGTGAATTTAATGTAGAATAATTTTTAAAGCAAAGACCCTTTTTCGTAACCAGTCTTGTTATTTGATGGCCGTACCAAATAAGTTAATCGAATTTAGTCTCCTTTACTAGCATGTCTCCAATTCTGAGGATTTTTTCAATCTTGTTGTTTATTATTGGTTGCGAATTTGCCTGATTTTGGATGGAAAATTGTCATTCAAAATCTTTCAAAAGCAGTCTCATATTTTTTGTGTCAACCTCAGAGTGATAATCAGACAGTTGCCATGCCTATACCAATACAATACATGATTTTGAAACGTGTATCGTACTATACTTTTCTGTACAACTTATGGGCGAGAGGGGTGGCGAGTAATGAGAGGTTATGGAGAGTTTGTTTACATTTGAAGTAAGATGAACCATTAAACAGAGGTTGTTGTGTTAATTGATAATCGGATGGCTATTATATATTTATAAAATAAATAATTTCAGGTGAAAATGTTTTCTGCTCAAATAGCTCCTACAGGAGCTCTTTTATTATTATTATTAATAATAATAATTATGGAAATGAGGTCACTTTTTCTACCACCTACTAGATTTTCATTTATGTACATATAGCTTTATAATAAAGCGCCTGGCTTACTGGGTTAAAATTAAATTATTTCAAATGAACTAATTCATAACACTGATAAATGTTAATTTTAAAAGTAATGAACTTTGCTTCATAAAATCAGATGGAGAAGTTCGTGATGTGTTCTCAGATTTGATAAACACGCAGTACGGTTTGTGAGGTCCGATATAAAGAATTTTTGATCAGAAATCATGAACATTTATAATTACGATTGAGGTTTGATATTATTATGTGATTTAATTCAACATTGGTATCTGGGGGTTTTTGTGGACCGACATTACGTTTTTTTTTTTCAATAATCCATGCTGACAAATTCTATAATGATGTATGTAAATGAAAAATGATTAATGTAAATGAAAAAAACTGTATTCAAAAATGAAAAATATGTTTTAAATGTGTGCCTTAGGTCATATTCATTCTGTGATCAACAGATTGAAAAGCTTTCTGCTCAATGTTCAGTTTGTATACTAAATAGTTATTCCGCTGCAACCGGTGTTAAATATGTTATTATTCACTTAACAACTAACTTACGTCACACAGAGAATATGACTTCCGTTTTGGTTTTTCTTTCTCTGCACGAGGCTCTAGCGCTGCATAGAGGCAATATTCAATAAAAAATGACGGTAGTCATTTTTTCAAACCTTTTTTTGGTTGGGATATGTTGAATAATGAAATAATATAAATCTAGTTTCGAAAATTTTATTTATGAGAATAAGATAAAAAAATGACCATTAAAAATATAAAAAAATTCTCCTTTCAAAATGTAATTATAAGCCTTCTTTTTCACAAGATGAACTATTCAAAAACACAAGCATTTATTTACTAGGTCACTTCTCCTTTAACTGACACATTTCAAGTCAACAATCAACAGTTTTCTTATACAAAACTTAATTTATAAACGAATGCTTCTTCTGGTGACATTCTTCTATTTCTAGGTTAGTTACTAGTGACATTTCAGAAAAAAGTGGTTGGTATTTGCCGCCGTCTACTATTTCAAAGTCGTAGATTTGGATTTTTAGTTTCACGTGAGTGATTATAAAAAAAATGAATTTGAACGAAATTATAATTTATTGAAAGTAAGAGAAAATTAGTTCTTCATTTAGTTCCAGTAGAAGTGTTTGCAGCAACAATACGTTGTACCAATTGCAATGATGAGTGCAAATTGAATTATGACACTTTACTGTATAGATGTAATAAAAAACGGAAAATCAAAATACCGTAAAAAAGCTCAATAAATTTGTTGTAATTGTAAAAGTGCTAAAATGGGAACTTTCTTTGAATGTAAATTGAAATTGGGAAAAATTGTACTGTATAGTCTTTAGGAATATTGACAGCATCAGTCGCATCAACTATACTATTAACCTTAAAAATGTAAAATACAGAGATATATAACCAAAAAACAGCTCCGTACATTCTTTAACATTTTTATTGGAAAAATGTTGAAGTGATAAGTGTCAAGGAAGTAGGAATAAAGTGTAAAGGTGACCTAGTGAGTAAATGTAAGTTATAAATTGTAAATAATGGAGAGCGCCCATATTTTCTTCGTAATCTACGCATCAAAATAGTAAACACATTTTTTTTTAATCCCCGGGTGCCCTCAAAACGAATATTTACCCCATTCCGTTGGATTGATAGAATAGGATTCACATGTCTAGGCCCCGAAATTGACAAGAACTTTGTGAGAGAATACGGCAAGCCTTTAGTGAAATAAGTATTCCAGAACTTAGGAGACTTCATTTTAATTTTGTATTGTTCAGGATGCTAAGGCCTATCAGTGTTTTTTCGAAATTAATTTCTGATTCAAATATTCACTTACTGTAAGATACGCTGTTTGGTACCGAGCGACAAAAAAATACCTTCAAGAAATCAAAACGGCTGTCTTCAACTTTCACTGCATCAGCACTAGGAAGGATATCTACTGTTATGAAGATGGAAAAACGATAAACGCCTCCATCAAGCATTATTTTCATCTGAGTGGAATATCCCTACTGCTATTCGGAGTAGTCAAATGAATGAAGTGGAAAATTAGCGTCGGATGTGATTGTAAGAGTAGGAGGAAGGTAACAATTCAATCCAGAGGCGTAGTTGGCAAAATAAACAGAATACGGACACATTGTCATTTTCTCAGGTTAGAAAAAGAGAAAAAGAATGCCCTTGTGTGTCATGTAAATGTTTGAGAGAATGATTGTATGGATGATTTTGATTTTTTACGGACAAAACACAAGCACTACAGGAAAATCTATAAGACGCTCTAAGAGCGCTGCCTATGCCAAAGTAGCGATTCACATTGATCATCAATCGCTGGAGATTAAATCCATTTGGAAAAACGTTTGATTTTCTCGAGAGAAACTAGATATTAAAAAAATGTCAGTTTGGACTCCAAAGAAGAAAAAACACTCATGATGCCATTTTTTCATTATTGCACAGTCTATATAAGAAATTAAATGATGGAGAGATTGCAGCTGTTGTGTTCTGTGACATATCGAAAGTGTTTGACTGTGTAAGTCATGATACACTGCTTCGGAAATTACAACAGTATGGTATAAGAGGTGTAGGCTTCAATTGGTTTGAATCTTATTTATCTGAGCGTAGTCAAATTGTTAAAACAACTAATTATTCGGAAGAAGGGAAAATAAACTGTGGAGTTCTACAAGGTCCACTATTATTTCTTTTGTAAATAAATGATCCGACATCTATTGATATTAAAGGAGAGTTCACACTATTCGCTAAAGAAACTACAATTTTATGGCATGATCAAAATCCCTCTGCACTTGAAACAGTAATAAATCATGATATTAGCAATATCAAAAGATGGTGTGAAGGAAATCTTCGTACTTTGCTTCAAATGTTCCATCAGCAATTTACAAATTGTCAACATCTTTGTTGAGAATAAACCATCAACCAAAATTCTGGGACTATCCATTGACACTGATTTGAAATTTGAAGACCATATCAAGAGTCTCAAATCAAAGTTATTCTCAGAGTCTTATGCTGTGAGGCTGACATCTTATGAGTTAGGATTTGTTGCTGCCAAAGAAACATATCACTCTCTCATAGAATCTCATCTACGATATGGAATTCCTTTCTGGGATGCTTGTACTCTGCAATCAATTTTAGTTATACAGAAAAGAGCTGCACATTTTCTATGTAAAGCAAAACCACGAGATTCTTGCAGACCACTGTTTAAGGAAAAGAAAATCCTCACTGTAATATCTGTTTTATTATTGAAACTATATGTCTCAAAGCTAAACATTAAAATCGATTTTCAATTAACACAATCACCTACCATCAAATCTGCAATTTGCATGCAATAACGTAAACTATAAGGATGTTTTGAAGGATTTTTTTTTGTGAGAGAGCCTATTATAATTTATCAGAGTTCTATCAAGATACTTTTCGATTCGACTTGTGGCTGTAATTAATATTGAAAAAATTCCAAATAAACTGTTATTGGCTGTATTCGTGCAAGTAATACATTGTGCTATGTAAATACTTATTGTTTTTGTTATTTTTTTGTTCTTCATACGTATGTTCAAGAACTACCTGAAATTCCATTCAACAACTACCTGCCAATGTATATTATTTTATAGTGTATAGTTTTACAGAACATTACTCGAATAATTATGACTTGACAAGTTAAGATAAGATGTTAATCTTCAGATAATAAAACATATTTTGACTTTGACTTTGACTTTGATGGCATATCATTCTGGGGCACCTGCAACCAACACCACTTCAATACAGTCTTCGTTCTACAAAAGCACGCCATCAGATATATGTGTAAAGTTGGGCTAGAGAGTGTTGTAAACCCTTGTTCAAGAATTAAAAATTACTGACAATTTCATCTTTATTTATACACATAAGAACAAATCGTTATTGGTTTCACTCGCCAAAATGACAAACTAAGACTGTCTATTCAATCATCAAATTTGATGTATTGATCTATAATGCAGCTGAAATATAAAACCATCTCCCGAAAAATTTTAAAGATATCCAGTCACCTTATCAGTTCAGGAAGACTGTAAAGCAAGTTATCATTTATCAGGTGTTTATAGTGTTCAAGAGTATTTTGATAAAGATATGGATGAAATTCTGATATAAAAGTATTCCCTCTTCAATCAAGTAATCTTTATTGATACATTATTATTATTATTGAAATACAATATAATAGGAGTATAGTAATAGTGTTATAAGAAATGAAAGATAACATAAAAATTTCAACTTGTGATGCTCTGTTTGAAATGGGTCTAGTGCTCTGTTAAAGCTGTTTAACCTACAAATTCTTTATTATTTTTATGCATTGACAATAGAAAATGTATCGTGAATTATTGTTTCGTAATTTCATGTTCATTTCAGAAGAGGACTGGAAAGCATCAGAACAGTACTCTCTATACCCTAAACTTACAAATTCACCTGAAAATTGGAAGTTCGTTCATAAATAATAATTTATGAAATAATAATTTATTTACTAGGTTGTCTTGAAAGTTTTATCCGTTGTGATGCTATGTATTTTTGTAGCTCATATATCAATTATTATTCATTTTACAATGTCGCGGTATATACTGATAGAGAATTTTGTAGGTTTCCCGTATATTTCCGTTTGAAATTTTGTTTTGCCTATAACGCATTCATATACAAATTGCCAAAGCCATATAGAGATTGCACTTAACAAGAAAAGGAAAATTATATACCAAATAGCAAACGAGAACGAATACCCCCAAAAGACAATAGATACATTAGAAACTAGAATCAAACAAAAAATAAAAAACTACTCCAACAGATGAAACAACACAGCGATTGACTGCATTCACACACATAGGTCACCAAACCAAAAAATTAACGAACATTTTCAAACGCTTGAACATCAACATCACTTACAAGCTCAACGCCAAAATAACACAAAAAATTAACAACAATGAAAAAAAGACAAAAACCTAAACGAAGTGTACAGCATACAATGCTCGGACTGCAACAAATTATATATCGGCCAAACCAAGAAAAAACTGATCCAAAGGTATGACGAGCACAAAAAAGCATAATAAATCCAATAACATAATAAATCAAACCTTGCAACACACGCCATACCAAACAAACATAACTTTGAAGGTGGTTGTTGACAAGGTGGTTGTTGACAATGTTTTATGGCGAACTGATGAAATACAAACATAACTTTTTTTCATCAGAAGACATCAAATTCATAAAACAAGTCAATAAAGGAAACAGTATGGATATTTGGGAAAACTTAAACATCCATCAATTGAAAAGTTATAATTCAGTTATCGAGGAACGAATTCAAATCAAAACTTAGCAAGACCTAACATTAAATATACTACACAACATGATACCCATTCCAAGAAACAGTGAAACTGGAGAAACATCCGGAAGACATGAGAGAACAAATAACTGTTCTAAGGCGTTAAAACCGTATAAAAGAACAAACAAGAATATTAAACGTTTAGTTTGAGTAGAGCCATGAAGATGATAGTACAGACTGTTAATAGAAGTTACTAAAGGTTCAAATCCTTTTTGTAAACAAATGTTAATATTAAATTGCTGAAATTAAACGAAAATTAGTTGTATCAATCAAGATATATATATATATATAGATGATGATTTAGTTTTATCAATAATATGAAAACTGAAGCATATTTCAGGAAGAATATCAGCGCGATAATTCAAATTGCTGGAATCGAATCGAGTAAACACAATTTCCGTTGAATAGCGTCGACTACAGCAAATAATCACAAGTCGACGTATTTCTCGTCCCAGGAGAAAAACTGAAAAGAGGGATGTCTATATTTGTAGGTGAAGCACAAGTTTATTACCCTGATTACACTTGTCTGATGAATACCAACAAGACGAGGGACCAACTTGGAAACCGGCTCTCGTTACAGAATCGTGTCTTCGGTTTTGCGATAGGATTTCTCTGCAGCGTCGCAGAAAATGAGTGTCATGAAATCATCGTATCGAAACAAACGAAGACAGTTGTATATTTTCAATATGTTGTGGGAGAAATACCTTTACATATTCAAGAAAAAATTATTAAGCAATATTAATCGTCAGTTCTATAAGAAAATGGTTCATTCATCAGGAAGTAACTCCCAAATTTATCCATTTCAAAAGAAATGTGCAAGCTAAGGATTAACAAAGTATCAACTTTCACCGTGCGATTCCTAGTATATTGATGAATATACCACATAAATATTCAATTAGTACTACTCAATTTGAAATATGAAGTCTAACTTATGAAACTAACTATTGAAACTACCTCAACAACGAGTGAGTTTATGAAACCTGACAAAAAAATCTCTATAGTAAGTATCATAATTTCAAATTCGCGAAAAAACAAACATTTTTTTTCGAAGAAACACTACTCGTCACTTCATCCTATTTCTGAGGGATCGGAAAGAAAAATAAACAGAAGACGCCATACTGCTTACTCAAAAAACTTTCATGCTTGTGTATTTTTTCAGATCTTTTTAAGGATTTCAATACAGTAAGTGATCAGTTACCGCTTAAAACTCTGGAAGACCTCGAAATTACAAACAATAGCCTGCTTTTATTCTAAACTTACCCCCAACATCGATATCAGTTCGTGAAAATAGATAATGCTTGGAGCTATCTCAATACTATCGATTATGGAGTACCTCAGGGCACATTTCTGGGTCCACTGCATCTATATGTTTTCATTGAATCCTAGGATGAGGTGAATTTTCATTTTTCTCAATGAATATTGATTTATTCATCGATTTCTGTTTTGCCTCTTTCAAGGAAGTCTCCAATAGATATAATACAATTCCGCCAGCATTTTTTCCCAATTCACAAAGTAGTTCTGATATGTTCTTTAGTTCTCTCAGAGATTCTGTTTTCATCTTCCCAATCTTCCCATCTTCCCAACACAGTAATCATGCTGAGGCATGATTACTGTGTTGTTTTTGGGTAAAAAATTAGCAACAAGCAATGAAGAGCGGGCAAGTGCATTATTTTGATGCAAAAGTCATTAATTGTTTTTCCATAATACCGGACGATATGCGCCGCTATGGCAAGCGGCGCATAGTTTCAAGATGATACTTGTCATTAATAGTACTACCACGTAGCAAGAACTCTTGATGCCTAGGTGATACAAAAAAATAGCAATTTTGGATCAAACTTCGCTGCCACACGATTCATGTCCAAAATTTCAGAAAAAATTGCATGTCATGAACCAACTGTCAAATCTCATAGTATTAAGATGATTCTCAATGACAATTCACTTCCTCAACATTTTTATCGATATGAATATATGTTTGGGGCGAGTGTACCAACATGAAAAAATAAAAAAAATGCTGAACGAATGTACGTAGTCCACGAAATTTCAAAATTGACCTTATTTTTGAACAGTCCACATAGAGTGTGTAAAAGCCAAATGCAATAAATTCATTATTTCGGTTACTGTACATATTTAAAACAATCTCGAAATATGTCAAATATGAATTATAATTTGACATTTTTCAACGAAAAATGCTAACCCTATCCTTAACCCCCTTCGCATGACACTTACAACCCTTAGTTTTTTAATGGAAGTATAGGCTTGTGATATAGCTGCATAACACCAAACTGATATTTTTGCACTTGACGCGCGTTTCGCCAACAAAGTTAGCATCCTCAGGAGAAGAAAATTGATATCTAGTCTAGTCTGGTTAATCTTTATACACTAAAATTTGTTACCTGAGGTTGTGTACCTGAAGTCCAATATGGAATTTCTCGGTTATTAACTACCTGCAAGTTCTTGCTAATTATTCTCTTCCTAACAGAAGTTTGAGAAGCGGGCAAAACGGGATGGGTCTCTTATCGCCATTCATGCTGTTCTTACATTTTGCTATTTCTAGATTCTCACATGCATCGAGTAGCTTGGTGTCATGCACATGCTTAATCAGTTTCAGATTGTTTTCACCAATCCTGTGGTTCTTGTCAAGAGCATGTTGGGCGACATTGGATTTTTCTATTTTTCCGTATTTCGTGTGTGCACAATGCTCCTTGAAGCGGGTTTTATTGGCTCGTCGGCTCTGGCCGATGTATTTGCTGTTGCCATCTTGACAACTAATTTCGTAAATCCCTGAGCTTTTTGTATTTTCTAGTCCATCTTTTGGATTACCAAGAAGCTGTTGCAATTTATAAGAAGTTTTATATGCAACTTTCATATTTACTTTATCGAATATCTGTTGAAGCCCTCTCGTGGATTGGGGTTCATATGGGATTACTATAAACTTGTTATTACTCTCCTCTTTTTGAAAAGTTGAAGATTTACGAATTGCTTCCCTAAACTTGCATTTTCTAATTATCTTGTCAACTATATCTGGGTTAAAACCGTTTGCTTCAGCTACATACCGTATCACTCTCTTTTCATTGCCGTACTTATCTTTCTTTAAAGGAAAAGTTATAAACCTGTATACCAGAAATTGCAGTGACGCCATTTTGTGTTGTGGACAATGATTCGAGTCATTAGGAATGTATCTGAAAGTGCGAATGTCTTTCCTGTAAATGTCAAATTCTGTTTCGTTCCGTTCGCTCCTTATGACCAATACATCTGAAAACGGCAACTTTCGGTCTTTTTCTACTTCATATGTGAATTTTATACTCTTACACCTGTTGTTTAGTGCTGAAAGTGCAAAAATATCAGTTTGGTGTTAGGGCAATTGATCTCGAAAAAAGTTATTCAACTTCCACACTAAAGGTTCCAATCTAATCGTTATACAGATCTTTCTGATCTTTTCCTTTTATTTAAAGGTGACACTTCGTCATTGGTAATTAAGGTAATGTGTTCAATATAATTATTTTAAATCATAATTGCGATACAATTATTTTGTGAACTGATGCATAGTAGGGACTTCAATTTAATTTCTCAGCTTTCTAAATCGTTGCTACTCGTATTTCCACATAGTTGGGTGACGTCCCTTCAGTGTCACCGCTAGTTCTCCAGCCAAAAGCTGGCGTTCGCGAATAAATATGCAACAGTCAGGAAAGCTATGGATTACACTGTAGACGACCCCTCCCGATATACAGAAAGCCCAGACACTGTCGAATGAGGCCCTCATGTCCTCCGTTAGAAGATGAACAATATCTTCATCCAAACACCCCAGCCAGGTAGGGGTTCACCATGAAGGGCGGCCAAGATGTCTGAGGACTTTCATGCCGCCACCACTCGTCCTTCTGACGAGTATCAGTCCTAAGGGTAAGGGAGCTAGGCTCCAACTTGCTTGAAATGAAGATGACTTCCACGTAAATGTGCAATAGATTATTGAATTGTCAATAATTTGCTACTAGAGAAATCAATAAAATACCCAATTTTTACATTACAGCAGAATCGGTAAATGGCAAGTTTCTTGTAAATATTGTCATAGAATGAGTTTCGCTTGGCGCATTGTGTCACGCACAGTGTGCTTGCTAATCAAGCCCCGAAAAGAACAGGCAGATAACCGGTCTTGGTCGTGCCAGCAAAAGTAAAACGAAGCAAAAAATCTTCAGTGATAGTGTACTATAAATTTGTACCTTCATGTGATCTAGTGAATTTCTGTGTTCTTCATAGTGCTGCCTACAAATGGTAAAGGCGACAGCGATCCGCAATCCAAATTATCACGGAAGTGAATATTTCCAACCATTCTCCTGACAAGTCTCAAGGTAGGCCATATTTTTCAGCTCGGATTATTATTTCGATTCATATTTACAATGAGCCAAAACCTAATCATCGAATACAGTCCATTTGAGCATATTATGATTATAACCGCGGCAAAATTAGCAGAAATAATTTTTATTGCATTTTTCCAGGTAAATATTCGTTTTGAGGGCACCCGACGATTTTGAAAAGTTTTTCAGTGTACTTACGTATTTAGATGCGTAGATTACGAATCCGAAAGAAGAAAGCGGCGCTCTCCCTTATTTACAAAGTTACGGCCCTTCAAAATTCAGAAAAGGGCAACTCTTCAGCCTTCTTTTTCATAAGATAAACTAATTAAAAACATAAGCATTGATTCACTAGGTCACCTTTTCACGTTATTCTTCCTTCCTTGACAGTTAAAAATGTTAAAAAATGTACGGAGCTGCTTTTTGGTTATATATCTTATTGTTACGTTTTTAAGGTTAATGGCTTAGTTGGTAGGACTGATGCAAGCATTCCTTTTTAAATTGAGTTTTTTATGAAAAAAATATTGATTGAATTGAATTGAAAAGTGTCAATCAAGGAGGAATAAGGTTTAAAGGTGACCTAGTGAATAAATGCTTGTGTTTTTGAACAGTTTATCTTGTGAAAAAGAAGGCTGAATAGTTGCCCTTTTCTGAAATTTGAAGGGTTTGTAAATAAGGAAGAGCGCCACTTTTATCTTTAGGATTCGTAATCTACGCATCAAATTACGTAAGTACACTCAAAAAAAATATTTCAAATATTTCAAATCGCCGGCTGCCCTCAAAACGAGTAGGGGAGGTGTGGGCATAGTGGCCACCCTTAGGAACATTTATTATTTTCCACCCCTAAGCTTTTTTGAAATATTTTATAAATCCCTTCAACATTTAGTATGGTTACTTAGGCCTGATCCAAAAATAAAAACAACTAGATTATCAAACATATTTGTACAAAATTTTTACTTTACCAAAAGTTGTCAAAGTGGCCACTTTAGGCCACTAGGTAGGGCAAACTGGCCTCGGCCTAAATGGATTTAGGTAGTATGGAAAAAATAAAACGCATTTCATTTCAGAACTCAAAACGATTGTATTATGGTTTTAAACAAAAATAGGCTCCTCTTCGGCTCCTGAGAAGGCTACGTGAGCCCATTTGAGCCATCCAGAACATCTAATCCAGCCTTCGTTTGTCCTTGG
>WOGN01002118.1:0-17387 GCA_015342105.1 Leptinotarsa texana
TCTATACATTGATGTGTAGATCATACAAAGAAGTAACTTTCAGACACAAACTGATAGAAAGTCCTCCTGAAACAGCTACTTTCATATAAACATTGAATTACACGTGTAATTCAAAAACTTTCTTTCCCAAAAATTAATCACTCCTAAAAAATATAACCCCTTCAATTCAAAGAATGAGCTCATTTAACAATTTTTTTTATTTCATAATTTGAAAGCTGTTTCAAACAGTACATCTATAAAAAATCAGAATTTTTCACTCTTTATCTTCCCCCTCAAATTAGTTGTTTAATGTGCCGGTCACCGTAACGGGGCGTTTTCAAGCTTGACGTCACATCAGTCGACTCGGCGACATGGGAGTGCTGGCGGATAAGCGAAATACGTGTGCTAAAGCCATAGAAAGTAAGTTGTGTCTTGTTTACTGCAGTGTATCAACTGCGTGAATATGGATAATGATAAAAAATGACGTTACAAGTATTGCATCGTTCCTGTTATGAAAGTTATGCGGAGGGCCAACTTTGTATCAGCCAAGGGGACGCATTTTTGTTGTAAAGGTCATTTTAATGTAAGTATGAATGATAATGATTAATAAAAAAAATATAGTTTACTCTGAGCACTACTATTTAGGTTGATTGCCAGATTGATAGACCGACGGCACATGCATCTAAAGCTCTACCGTTTGTTCAAAAAAAGGAAAAACAAATTTTGTTGAATACTTGTAAACAGATTGTAAATATTATATACCACCGAAAAAGAAATCGTTTTGAAGAAATAGAAAATACCTACAGAAAGTATTGGAAAAAATTACTACTAAGTTCCCCCGAGGACAGTGAGACTTTGAGTACATCAGACATGATTTCTGTTGATACATCATCAGATTCTACTTTGTCTGGAATATTAGTTGAAAACTGGAATTTGAAAAACAACATTGAGCGAAGATCTATTTACATCATAGAAAAAAATTCGAAATTATGTCTTGGAATCCCAAGGTACTCTTTATTTATTATAGACCTTCTGTCTCAAAAAGGCCAGTTACCCAGAATTGATATATAAATTACTTTCAAGAAAATTAAATTGAATTGACGATCTCACATTTTCAATTGCTCTTGCTCAGTTGTTAATTGACATATAAACCGGAAAATTTTGTGGGAAACTTGGGAGATGATTTACTTTTATAATATATAATTTTCAATAAAAAACTAAATTAGCCTGAATGAGCCTATTAAACGTTGGTTTGCCGACTCCAAACGTGGTCGTAGGGATATCTATAGATGACGCAGAACACAGTGAATGTCTAAATGAGGCAGTTACACCAGAAAATATAAAAAAATTCAGAAAATTGTTTTAAATGATCGAAAAGTGAAGTTGCGTGAGTTACCTGACATTGTAATGATATAAAAAAAATGTGTTGGCTTTGTATTGCATCAGCATTTGACTATGAGAAAGTTCTGTTCAAGGTAGGTGCCGCGCGAGCTCACTATTGACCAAAAACAAGAATGTCTTGATGATTCTGAGCAGTGTTTGACCATGTTCAAACATAACAAACCGGAATTTTTGCATCGACATTTGACAATGGATGAAACATGGGTCCATCAGCTTACTCCGGAATGAAAACGATCTTTATCTCGGTGGAGAGCAACTGATAACCTCGTTCAACGCGCCCGAAAGCACAACAATCGCCTGAAAAGTTATTGCCTCGGTATTTTGGTATATGCGTGGTGTAATATTCGACTATATTGAGAAGGGAAATACCAACAATAGTAAATATTATATACCGTTATCGGAGCGTTTGAAGGCCGAAATTGCAAAAAATAATGACTGCACACGGCAAAGAAAAATAGTTTGTATCATCAAGACAATACACCATGTCACAATTCAATTAAATCAATGGCAAAACTATATGAATTGAACTTCGAATTGCTGTCACATCCATCGCAATCGCCCGATTTGGCTCCCAGGGACTACTGGCTGTTGGCAATCCTCATGAAAATGCTCACCGGTAAGAAATGTCGTTCGAATGAAGAGTTTATTGCTGAAACTGAGGCCAATTTTGAGGCAGAAGATAAATCGTTCTACATAAGTGGTAATGAAATATTAGAGAGGTGCTGGAATGATTGTGTGGAGACGACGTTGTTGAATGAAGCCAATTTAGAAAAAATTGGCGTTTTATTTCTTAGGCCCGAGACTTTTCAGCCCACGTGTTATAGGCCCTGAACCAGCTGTGACGGTACAAAATCTTTCATGACTAATCATGAGAAACAATACTAGGGAAATATAACTAGAAACACATAAGTAATAACTTTTATAAAACCTGAGAAAAGAAGAAAATAATTACTTCAACGAGAACAAGGATCATCTCAAAATAATTACAGAGCTATATCACTAAGAACTCTACATTCAGCAACACCCAAACATAATAGAACGGAGACCTTAGATGCATAAAAGAGACTATAGGTAAAGCAACTATCAGAAAGAAAGAACTCATCTTTATGTAAAAATATGAAGAACTACAACACAAAAGGTAAGCAATTCATGGACAACCGATTCCAGAAAGATAAGACAAATATCCAATGAAATACTTGTAAAACATCATTATTTTGAGCTCGATGTGTGCGATAAAATGAGAAAAAAAACTGCAACACTGGATTGTTTTCCAATGCCTTGGAAGACAGTTTCCAAGAAGAAAAAAACGGTTGTTAATAAAAAATTAATATCGCTAGCATAAAAAAATAAAAATAAAAACTATACCTAAATATCTAAGTTCGAAAATCGAGTAGGTACGTTTATTAATTAGCAACAAAGTAGATCGTGAATCGTCTCTCAGAGGCACTAGATTCAATTGTTATGAAAGAATATTAGCATATCCCTATAGCATGAAGAAGGAAACTGTCATCGACGTAAAATCTATGCGGATATTAGGATACAAATATAACGAGTATTACAGTATAACTCTTTTGTTTGAATTGAAGGAGTTATATTTTTAGGAGTAATTAATTTTTGGAAAAGAAAGCCAAAAACTTTCTTTTCCAAAAAACAACTCTTTTGTCTTGTATACGTATACGTTCTGCATATATAATTAGAATTTATTTCTCCCTGACACCATCCAAAACATATATTGTTGTTTATTATATGTTTGCCACCTACTAGATACACTTGAAACTGAATGGTCAAAATTCACGCCCTCGATATCCATGCGGGTGAAAAATTTCGGGTATTTTAAGAGTAAGTCATATCACTACTTATCACAAAACAAAGTTCCCTCGCCGCTTATGTCTTTTTGTTTGGAGATAGTCAAAAACTACAGAACGGATTTTCGAACAGTTTTTACTAAAGGAAGCAGTGATTCGAAAGGAAAGTTTGTGTAACCGATGACGTTACTAATCTGCGAATACGAGATGGTTACTAGTATTGATTCTGCCTTCGTATTTTGCAAATTGGCGATATTCACTTCTCCATCATTTACATCAATGTCTATCGAAACCCCTTAACCAAAGGTAACTTTGAATTTAATTACTCTCTTAGTTATCTTACAATGAAATTCACTTTGATACAAAATAGAGTTTACCCTGTTTCTAAAAGAAAGTGAACACACAAGCTACGGAAGAAGAGCGGAGATGCAATTTCAGAGTCACCTTCTCCGAAAGAAAACTGGAAATATAATGTTGAATTCGAAGTGAGTTGAGAACTATAAAGTATTTCTTCCAATATTCTTACATTATGTATTATCAAACTGGTAGTTTCCAGGAGATTACCAAACACTGATTGAAGTTTCCACCAAACCATCAAAATACTCTTTGGAAGAATCTTTAGGCAGCATTGACTCTGACACTGTTGCAACTAAAAAGAATAGACGAACTACTTACATGTACAGAGCACTAATTCAACACCAACTACGAACACCTGCACTGACGAGTGAAACATTCACCTGCTAATCATATCAACTGTACCGATTTTAGCAAACCAAGTTTATCAGGAAGCGAAAAAAACAGATAGCTTTGTCAAACATTACTAACGTAGAACACACGTGACGCGAATGCAACTCCTAAATCCTATTTATCAGTTATTCCACTATATCATCAATACAGAGACATCACGAATAGTTCTGAATCCACTCACTCTAGATTAGATACGTGACGGTGAACTGAAGCATTTTCGTCGTTTCCTCGAAATCGATAAAAACGAAATAACAAATGATTTCGGTTCCAAAGTATGTGCTAATTTTTTTTGAAACAAATGTGGATTTTGCAACATAACCCATAATCGACACCTTGGAGTTCCTGAATAAGCACAGAGACCAACTGGTTGAGGTATTATCAAGATCCTGTTTCATTTTCAAGTTCTCTTCGTAGAGGAAGACGTTATTCTCTGGTAGCCTAGATACGAGTATAAGATAGATATCTTTTACCATCACCCAGGTATCCATATTGTCTCCAACCTTCTTTTTATTGCATAAAAACGACTTATTGGAAAAAACCAAGAATCCAATATATTGCTTTGCTGACGACAGTCTAGTCATTCCATTTGGATTCCAGAACATCGGCTACGCAGGAACATCTTCACCGGCAGCAAGAGATTGCATATCTTTATGAGGAATCTAGTAGTAATTATGAATTGGGGTGAAAGTAACCAGGTTCAATTCAATGCCACAAAAATCCAGGCATCGGTTTTCTCCAAAAATATAAATGTCTCCGAACTGTCAGGTCAGACAATTCCACTTTCTGCTTCGATAAGTTTGTTGGGGGTTGAAATGGAAACCAATATGTCTTGGCACAATCATGTTGCTGGAATTGCGAAGGCGGTTTCTCAAAAGCTGTTCCGAACCAGAAAACTGTAACACCTCAGCAACTTTTGATGCTTTATAAAGCTCAGATCAGACCTTCTTTGGAGTATTATTCTCATGTATTGAGCCCCCAAACATACTCTGAAGTTGCTGGATTCTATCCAGAAAAGAGCCATCACGCGAACACCACGTGCAATTTGACAGCCTGGAATATCGAAGAAAGGTTGGAGATTTGTCTCTCCTCTATAGATACTTTCACGGGAAGTGTTCAAGTGACTTGGCACATTGGATACCGCCAAGAGCGAAGGACTGTGGCTGCTCATAGTTTTGAGGTTCAACTCAGTACACCTCTAACTTCACTGTTTAGGAACTCTTTCATCTGGAGGAATCCAGTAGCGATTCAAATCCAACGTGAATCGCTACTTTCGCACAGGCACCGCTCTGAGAGCCCCTTAAGGATTTTCCTGAAGTACTTGTGTTTTGTCCTTAAAAAATCCAGTCTAGCCCCAAAAAGAAAGGGGAAGATCAGTTAAAGGTAATGAAACAATTAAGAAACTAAGACAATAAAAGAAGCGAAGATTGAATATAGGTCGCAAAAAAGAGAGAACAAAACTAATTACATTGGAATTAATATGCCAAGATATGAAACTGGGTGGCTGGTAATGGACTTTCTAATATCTAATCTATCTATCTATCTAATCAATGTTACCATTTCTGGATTCACCTGACCCTAAAGAGCAAGTCTGAGTAGGTGAGGACTTACTCAAAATATGAGTCTTGAATCAGTGGGTCAATGAGAAAAGTTTCAACAAAGCAGCAATCGGCTGAACAAATGGGTCTGCATAACGGAGCTGCAGACAGTGCAACAAAGAAGCTTACAGCTCGCTACGTTTTATGTCAAATTTGAAGCCCTGTATCACATTGGTGCAAGTGATTTATACTCAGACAAATATCCTACAACTACCCTGTACAAACTAGTAAAAAGACCAAGCTTGTTGGAGGTCGGTACTTAATGTTCAGGCAGAGCTACTTGACGTTAAGGTAGGCTATCGGATTGAATTTGATCAAACTATCGAGCATATCTCAAAAGTTATTCAGAAACATTAAGCATTTTGGAACTGTTATCGATCATGCCGCCATTGTGATCGTTCAAAATGTTGACCTTTCTTGATAAAGGCTAATTCATAATCCTTTAACCAGTAAGTAGTAAATCAGACGAATATTTATAAATCCAGACGAATTATCTTGAAACGAACTTTACATAGATCCGATCTAGGTTGTGTTCCTTCGTCAATATGTAATTTAACCCATGGTACATACAGATATATTGACTATAATATACACATTGTAAAACAAATTTATCTAAATGGAAAATCCTAATTATTATTGTACCCAAACACATAATACACCTGCCTCGAGAACTAAAAATCTTTTTCATAATGTTGACTCTATTTATTGTGGATTAATTTTTTCTAAATACAAATTGGCGCTTATGATATAAAAAAGAACATTCCACGGCATGAAAGAGAAAATAAAAATATACACTTATATTTTCACTTTTTTCAGTACCTGTAGACGGAGTAGTTGCTTCAGATATTTTTTCCAGTTTGTATGTTAGAGAAACATCTGTGGTTCACCTATACAATATTATTTCTTCATTCAAAGGAAGACGATCAAAGCCAATAAAATATTTTTCCCGACACTGAAATCATTAGACGATTTTTTTTGTTAGTTTTTCCAGAATAATCAAAAAGGTCTAGCATGTTCATAATTTTTACCAATATATTGAACAATTTTCGATTTCACAGTGAAGTAATTTATTCAAAATTAAAAAAAGATATTAATGAAGCACAAATGCACAAAAAATCATTTATTTGTTATTACCGTCAAATTGAATTTAACTCAGGACCCCATACCATCATACCAAAATATCTGTAAATAATATATCGTGCCGTTTTACTTATATTTTATATATAAAGTAAGTAATACTTTCAACAAGATTTTTCAGTCATATTCCGACAAATTATATATGTTTTAAAAATGAATGATTGGTACATGATATCACTTTTTTTCATTCTAACAGTGAAAATGAATTGCATATTCTTTGGTGAACTTGTAATGGTTCTTCCATTGGATTGAGCCTACAAAGATTCTACTATTATCAGCAGTTGCAAATTAGTGACGTGTTTATGAATGCATTTTTTATTATATACAAATATAAACTTTCAATTCAAGTCTGAATTATGTAATGTAGTCCACATAATGTTCCCTTTTCTATAAAACTTTATTTCTCCCCAGACAATGAATTCATAAAAGCTCACTATAAGTATTAATGGGATTAACAATTTGTGTGATTTTAAAATACCATCGGATTATAGGATATTTTGTTGGTATATTATTTGGTCGGTAAAATTTATAAGTAATCATTAAATAAATTGTTCGATTGTTGACCTATTTATTTTGCAGAAATTCAATGAAGAGAATAACTTTTGTCTCATTTCAACTTAGATTTTCAGTAGAAATTAGACAGAAATTATTCTTGATTGGTTTGTGTTTTCGGGATAATTTCGATAACCCAGGCATACAGACTATATAAGGAAGTCTCTATGATTTTTCTGTATGAATTTGTATTGCGATTTTCAAATAAATATTATCATTCAGTGTTTTTTTCATTGGCGCCAAACGAGATCAGACGCTCCTCGCTAATTTTGAAGGCCGCCGTCAATGCGAGGTACAATCAGGTTTTCCCTGTTTGAAACTGCCTTACACCCCAATCCTCTGTCTCTCTCCCCTTGCTTCGGAAGGCATTATGTCCCGTTGCTTCAATATAGTTAGAGGATGGTCGATGCGTATCGTGAGCACGATAGCCCAGAATGAATTTTGTACGGCACAGAGAGGCCGATACGACGAAATATCCGACATTTTTTTCTTTTCGGGGTTGGTAGTAGATGCAATTTTTTTTTATCTAGGCACAATGCGGCTATCACGCTTACATACATTACGGGAAATTTATTGTAATTTCGTTAATGTTTCGGGAACAAAAACCTACGAAACTAATTTTTTCACGTACAGCCTGTAGTAGTTTAAGAAAAACTTGAACTTTTTTGTCCTACCTTCAATTCTGGTACCACAGTATATGTTAAAAATACACCCTAAAAAATATACATCAGTGTTTGAAAAAGAGCAGGTGTGTTGACTTCGGCCTCTGAATGGATGTATGGTTTCAAATTTGAAGCTTATACGAAATTCCTGAAGAATTTTTCGAAAAACCCATCCTAATGAAACTAATAAAAATAATCAATATCTGATTTTATACTCCAGTATCTTTAAAATAAAAAACATGTCGGAATGGTTATTATTGAATTTTGGATTATGCAACTTTCCTTACAAACTTCATATGAGTTTTTCATTAGAAGAGATGAATTCATTTGTAGGTTGAGTTCAATACCAGCTCAATAATAAAAATGTCTATTCATTCATAAATAATGAAAAGATACTGAAAGTCAATTGATACAAAATCAAATAATACAAAAAACCTAATAATATGATATTATTATATAAGTCTGATATTATCAGCTTGTGTGTGGTGACATAGGTTTATGATCCGATTTTGACAAATCAAATGAATGGAAAAAAATAAGAGAAAAAGTAAGATTACAAATTACCCAGAAGAATGTATTTTCAACTAGGTTGAGATTTTCAGATACAGCTTAATTAATAAATAATAATAAGTACTGGCAGCAGCCAAAATTTCATAAAAACAAAATTACTATTCAAGATATTATAACGGGAGTATTTAGGAAGATATACGAATTTTAACTACCATTTGTTGTGAAGTAAGGATGAATATTACAGAAAAAAATAGTTTCAAAACTTATAATATGTCAATGAATTAATCACGAAATATGGGAGAAGCGCAACTACCAAATTCAGGAAAGTATAACTTGTGTTGATGTGATGATAGATAGCTTGCCGCAGATTTCAATAATATGTATTTTCATATCAGTTAACCGATGTATAAAAATTCTTGATTTTGAAATCAGCCATAATTTCAGCTTCTGCTTGAACAGAGATAATGAGTTCAGTTGTTTTTATCAATTGGCAGATCGTTATATATCTTTGGCCCAAGAAACATGCTAGACCTCTGAGCTATAGTTTTAGTCACATGTGGAACCAAAATGGTAAATTTTTTCGACTGGTGGAGTATGAGTAATCTAGAAATATTTTGCTCCTGTTTTCTTCTGGTCAACAGCTAATGTCAAATGAAATACTTGTTTTACATCTAAGATATTGCCAAGCTTGTAAAGGTGGTGGTTATTGGTTTTCTGAATATTAATTTCGAAATCCATTTTTGAATTATTTCTACATTCTTCATAAGCCCTTCAATACATTTCATGAACTTTGTGCTTTATTTATAGCGTCAATTTTTAGATAGCAATTTTTTTGATATGCAGTTTTTCCATATAGACCCGTTTTAATAGCCCAGTTTTATTTAAAATCAAATGGCAAAAATAAAAACTAATAATTTTAGTTGTTTTCAAAAATCTCAATAAGTGTTTGACCCTAAAAGATAATTATTTTGCAACTTTCGATGCTAATTTAACAAATCTCCTATAAGCTTTTAGATTCCAATAGTGATACAACACAATCCATTCAATATTATGCCATTCACAAACGTATGGTTCGATATATTAAGCTTTTCATGCATTTCCCGTACCGTAAGCGATATCGATTCCAATAAATAAATTATGGTACAGACTAGAGAGACAGACGTGGAATACTGAAAGCATAGATTGAAATATTGCCGTCGCCGACTATGTATTTACTTGGAACGTCAAATACCCATCCCATCCCGAATCTATTTATTATAGATGGCTTACGTTTCAATAAATACATCATTGAAGATGTTGTCAAATGTCAACTTCAATTTGTATTTGTTCTCGCTCATTATGAATATCCGAATTTCCATCTACTAGTGAAACATACCTGACTACAGTCATTCGCCGGGGATATTTATCTAAATCATAAAACTCGGGTCGAGCTACATCACCCTAAGCTGCGTCTCCCTAGGTACCTACCCAAATTGGATAGACGCTAACTTTTTTTTTGGGAGATTTAAAAGCAAGCAGGTGTCGACATTAAAAGAATAGATTTTGTGCGTTTACTGTAGAAGAATGCATTTTGTGTGTTTGTTTAACATACTTCAAGTGTTAATGAAGTATTTTAAATATTTTGACAAGGTATTCTACTAAAGAAATGAATAATGGCGGAACTTTAAATTCAACACCGGATATGAGAATCTACTGGAATAAGTGAATATAAATTGAAAAAAGTTGACCGGACTTGAAAGAGAACCCAAATACGAATTGATATAATCCAGTGTGTACTTCAAGTAAATGATATAGTGCGCCCTACCTTCCAGCAGTTCCCCTTTAATAAAATAGTTAGGGAGCTAACTAATTATATCGCTACAAAAACACTTCACTAACTTTCTCGAAAGCTTTTGATGATTCCTTTTCCATATTCTCCATTTCACTATCACTATCATTTAAATCAATAATGAATTTATTAACACCATTGATATGGAAGTGTCCAATCTCCATACAGTCTTTTTCAACTAAAATTACTTTTTTATTTATTTTCTGTCAGTTCTCTTCGGTAATATTAGATAGTTCTTCTTTAACTAGCTCTAGTTGTTACCTACTCTACGTTGTTATCATACTCATTATTACTATTAGTACTTGTCCAAGGACGACACATTTTAAACAAATAACAAACATTTTAAGTAACTATAACTTCACCAATATCGAATTTCAACACTCAAATCGCGATCAGTTTCTGAACTGAACATTGACAACACAACGGCTCGCATTCTATTCGTCACCGTAACATGACTTCAAATTTAATTTTATGACTTTTCAGCCAATCATAAAACTCGGTTAGTAAAGATTACCCAATACCAATAGCTAATTCTTCAGTCCACATGGACTAATTCCTAGCGGCATTAGTTCTTTGTGTTCGCCGATAGCTTAAAGATGACTATATCAGTTACTTCGACTATACTAAGGTTTGTTGGAAACATCCAAATTTGAAAAGGAAATCTAAACAACACATTACTCGAAAATTAATGGCATACATTTTGTTTTGACACGTTCTAGGAATCGCACGTTAACCCTTAGCCCGCGAAAATGTTGTCTTTTAAGGGTTTTCGTTCATAAGGGAGGAACAGCTGGTTGACTGTGAAACAGATTTCAACAGATATATATGGGTGAAATCTGGATATTTTCGAAAGCGAACATGAAATGATTATTATCAATGAGCTCTGAATTCCACTGTTCCGAATTATGGGTTACATTACATTTCAAAATAAAAAAATTACTCTCTACCTCCTCTATAGTTCAGAAAACATCATTCCTATCGATTTAAAAAAACTGGGTTATAACTTCTGTTTAATGGAAAACCCCTATTCCAAGACATCGTTCATATTATCAATTTGAAGCTGGTTAAGCTCATACATTAAGCTCGGAAAAGATGATGTTTCATTTCTCATTTTTTAATTCGAAAAAGAGTCTCTTTGTCCACCCTTTCTTTCTCATTCTTTAGTTGTTGGAGATCCGTTGCCTACTCCAAATAAAGTATCCGTCAGGATAAAAAGAAACGTTTGAGGTAAATTTTCGTTTTGTGGACACCCGGCGATTTTGAAAAGGGCAACTTTTTAGCCTTCTTTTTCACCAAATAAACTATTTAAAAACACAAGCATTCATTCACTAAGTCACCTTTACACCTTATTTCTCCTTCTTTGGCACTTTTCACTTCAATAATCAACATTTTTCCAATAAAATTGTTAAAAAATGTACGGAGCTGCTTTTTGGATACATATCTCTGTATTTTACGTTTTTAAGGTTAATGGCATGGTTGGTACGACTGATGCAGTCCATATTCCTTCACTCTTTAGATCGTAAATTGGTTTTTGGTGGTGTATTACGAATTTGAAATAGTAGGCGACGGCAAATACCAACCGCTTTTTTCTGAAATGTTACTAGTAACTAACCTAAAAATAGAATAATGTCACCAGGAGAAGCATTCGATTTCAAATTAGGTTTTTTATAAGAAAAATGTTCATTATTGACGTGAAACGTGAAAAGGAGGAATAAGGTGTAAAGGTGACCTAGTGAATAAATGCTTGTGTTTTAAATAGTTTATTTGGTGAATAAGAAGGCTGAAAAGTTGCCCTTTTCTGAACTTTGAAGGGCCGTAACTTTTTAAATAAGGGAGAGCGCCGCTTTTTTCTTTCAGATTCGTAATCTACGCATCAAAATACGTAAGTACAGTCAAAAATTTTTTCAAAATCGCCGGGTGTCCACAAATCGAAAATTTACCACGTTTGAATAACTAACACCACTCTGGAAGCCTAGTGAAGCGAGTCCTCCAATCCATCTTCTCAGGCTGTAGCCAAAAAAGGGGCCCCTTTCAGAAGAGAGGTGGAGGAATTTGAAATGGAAACGAAGAAAAATGCCTTTAAATGTATAACCTTTTTGAACCAAATTATTGAGTTTGTTAAGGAGTAACGGGAGCTGGGTAAAAATGTTGCACTTTCATTCTCTCTTGAAAAGAGTTTAAAATATAATCTTCATTTAATGAATCACCATGAAACCTTATTTTCTAATGGCATCTGGCCATCTTAAACTGTGGATTAATTTGAAGTTCAATGGAAATATATTTGGATTTTTCTATAAGCTCTGAATAACTCCACATCAACTGCACGTTCTTTGTTATTGTTATTGGCCCACAACGTCAATGAACAGGGTTTTGGAACCACCAAGTAACAGACTTGGTGAAAGCACAACCCTCATTAAGATTATCTTGATATTTCATGATATAATTATGTAGTCGCTACCGTTAATTCGTAGAACCGATTGCTACTAAATATTACCAACAGTAGGTAAAAATACGAAGTCAGAACGTTAGGATCGCTTTCTTTGTAGTACTAATAATTTGCATTTTGTACCTGTTATGATCTTATTCAATTTGCTCCCTTGCCTAGGATACTGGAGACTATAGTGGGTAGACAGGATCATTTCTTTTCTTGTTAATTTTAATTTCGTTAAACTAATATTATCTGTAGGTGAGAGCTTCAGGCTTTCATCTTCGTTTCGTTTAAGAAAAATGTGAGCAACTACTAAAAACAATTATTCTCTCAATGTGAACTGAATTACAAGTTTTCTTTCAGTTATTATTCGGTATAAATGAGATTCAAACAAAATTGCATCAACCAGGATTGTATTTAAAAAAAAATTATGAAAGTTTTTTTCATTATTCTCATGATTTCTCTCATAGTGTTTTGTTAAGAAATTTTGCTAAAGAGTAAGATAGTGTATGTGACGTCAGAATCCCTTTTTGTATTTGCATCTTGACAATATTCGTGGAATCTGACTACCATACATGTGATGTGTCTCTATGTCATCTATATCATATACAGGGTGTCAATTTTCTCTTAATATCTTCTTTCCAGTAAACAATATGAAGAAGTGGCGGGTCAAGTGGCACATCATTTTGATAGGAGTTCAATTCTGCTTCAAGTGGTAACCTGACTTATTATTTTTTGATGATCATTTTCCGAAAAATAGCGTTCTAAACTTACACATGTAAATAGAATTTGCCTGTTCTGAGATCCATTATTGTATTTTGTTCGATTGATGACTTGTTAATTTTGTAGAAATTCATGTTGAATATAGAAAAAAGAGAAAATACTTTTGTGTAGTTTCTACTATGTCTATTTATTCGTTACGACCGGTCGTAACGCCTTCGGCCGCCTTCGGCGTCGGGATGTTACCAAATAATGTGCTTTCGAAAACTGTGATAAAATTATTTCGTTAGTTATCAATGTCCTTGGAATATTATAGCTGAAAATCAATTTGTAGGGTTGTTATAACATAATGAAGAAACACAAATCCTTGATTATTATCCGCAAAAGTCGATAACAATGACGACAAAACTCAATAAGGATTTTTATTAACAACTACTCACTGAAAATATTTGTAAAATTCATTTTATTCTTTATTTTCCACACCTCAACCAGCTCATCCGATAAGCAGGAAGCTTCATAGACACGTATATCTTGTGTAATACACCTTTCAATAGCCTTCCTACAAATTTAATGGTAATTGTTAGCTAATTCTGAAGTGTCTACAAGATGAGACGAACTTCAGGAATAGAAGTACTACCGTGAATATCATTCTCAGAAGATAATACTTACTGGTATAAACTAATAATAATAGAGCCATCGAACTTCGATTGCAACTGTATGTTTTTTGCTTGAAGCCCTATTTGGAAATTAGTTACTTTATCGTGACGTACTTGTCAACGAAACGAATTTCAGGCTCATACAAGCTAATACGCGATATTTGTCGTGGAGTTTACAGCTCCCGGTGAGACAAATATTGTCCGAAAAGAGGAGGAAAAGCGGATGAAATATCGACAATTTCTACTCTTGAGTCTCAACATCATGCTGGCTTGATGCACGATGGCAGAAATCTTGGCCGGACAAATGTAGAAGGCTGTCATTCTTGGCTCGTTGCGTCTGATTAGGGCACATGATTTTCTAACCAAATGATCACTTACCGTACGGTGTGGGTTGTGGTCATCGGTTAATAATGCTGGCGCGCCTTCCCGACTATGTCGGAACTTCGAGAACAAGGCCCAATCAGCTTACCGTTTGGAAAACAATTAATAGTTATAATAATGATAATATATTCAGTTAATGTCGACAAGGATTTTATATACACTTACACCTTGTAAGAAACACGACTCTTGTACACGTTTTACGTCGATGTCCTCCATAGATATGAGTCGCAGGAAATTGAATCAGGTGATATTTGGACTATGGGACTTTCTTTCCAAGGACAAAACACAAGCACTATAGAAAAATCCTTAAGGCGCTCTCAGAGCAATGCCTATGCGAAAGTAGCGATTCACATTGGATTTGAATCGCTGAAGATAAAATTCCACATGACCGCAGTTCTCCAGATGAAAAAGTTCTTAAACAATGAAATTCGAGGTATGCTGCGTTGATCCTCGAAACGATGAGTAGCCACAGTCCGTCACGTATATAACCCACGTTGGGGTTGAAACTGAGTACAACGCCTATCACGCGGACTTCCTGAGTTCAATTCTCATACAGATCGCTTTTTTCCGTTAGTTAAGGAAGCTATAGATTATGCTGTAGACGACCCTTCCCGATTCATAAGGTCCCTCATGTCCCCCGTCAACAGATGAACGATTTTCCATTCACACACCCCAGCCAGGTAGCAGTACAGCGTGAATGGCGGTACTGATGTCTGAGGACTTTCATGCTACCACCACCATTCAGTCATGACCGATTAGTTCTTCTGACAAATGACAGCCTTAAGGGCAAGGGAGCCAGACTCCAATCTATTCAAAACCAAGATGACTATAACAAATATCCGATATATAGTACCTAGTATTATTTCAGTCTCACCACTGTGCAATAATTTCCTTCATGCATTATTTCGACGAAATATTTCTAATGACCTTCCTCTTCATTTCAGGACCAATCCTCTCTTCGTAGACAACAATGACGACCATTCGAAAAAACCACCATCATTTTATCGAAAATCACCTCCTTCCAGGGAGAAATCAATATCTTCAGGCTATGGCGGTAGTAACAGGGACAGCTCTCTTGATCCAATCTACCATGAACACCTTAAACTTATGGAAGATGTAGGAGTGATCCTTGAACAGAATCCAGCTTTCGTCAAATCCATCAGAATCGCAGCTAGAGGGGTGAAAATCAATTCAACAGTTCCCTCTCATTCAAGCTCTTCAGGCGGAGGCACTCTTAGTACCATTCCGGAAGGCAAAGTAGACCAACCCATACCCAAACCAATTTGGCCTTTGCACGACAGAAGGCTCATCGAGCAGTACGACTCTCTGGTAGACGATGCTCTACTTCTCTATACCAGTTTGAGTTATATGCCCGATAAAAACAAGCCTTCGGAAACATATCTGGATATATCCGTGAAAGATCTACTGATAGAACTACTGAACAGCATCAATGAGACTTTGGAAGGAAAAAACAGCACAGCTCCGGAAGATATGCTGAAGATGATTGATGAGAAGATACGGTTGAAACTCGAATTGTTAACACACTCCTCAGAGGAAGAAATGAAACGGCTCTGTCTGAATTTGAGTAACTGCAGAAAGAAAAACTCGGTTTTACGAGCCCTGAGCAATTCCTCTTCTAGTGGTACTTCAAGGGTGAGGACTATTTCTTCCGAGACTGAAGATATTTATCAGTTGCCCTCGGGATCATCTAATAGTGATTTCAGTGATTCTCTCAAGGAGCCTCCTGGGGCAGCGGTTTTTGTCCATGATGACTTGGGAAGCGTTCCAAATTTGGTGCGTAATACTTTGATCTACGGGACTTTGTGTAGGGCTAAGGTTAGTACAAATGAAGCGCTGTTGAAGAGATCGAAAAAGATATCGACGTTTCCTAAGAAGAGCTTGCTAAAGGCTGTGAATGATAATAAACCGAGCGTATGGGAACAGTACTACGGTGTGAAAGCAGTTGAAGAAGGAGAAGTCAAATTTGTCACAAAACCGACTGATGTTCCTTTGTATGTGAGTAGTTATATGTCACTCATATATGAAAAAATCCACATCACAAAACTTACTTATTTGGTACTATCGAAAATTACCAAATAGTTTTTTCTAACGATTCCGAATTCAACTGAAAATATAACTTTAGCAATTATAATTATGTAGTTACGTATGTTCGAGTACAAACCTGAATTTGTTGAATTTGAAAATCTATACTGAATACCGAAAGTTATATAAAAAAAATAAAAATTTGATTATTGAATATTCATTTTTTAAAGGAAACTTTGTTATTTAGCAATACTATGAGTGCAATCAGCATGATGAAACCACGCCTAAGAATAAGTGGTTTACTTTATTGCTTGTTGATCAATAAGATGTCTTCGACGAAAAATACTAGTATAATTGTGAAAAAAACGACGGGCGCATGATATACAAACAATACAGCAAAAAGCGCCCACGCTTTTTTCACAGTGATACTATTATTTTTCCTTCGTTATTGTTTTAAGCTTATTTAAAAAAATATTCTCAACTTTTCAATTCGATGTTCTTTAAAAGCGTGTTTTTCAGATTTGTAGACCATACTTATTTTCCATTTTTCAGTTTCGTATGCTGTAAGAGCGTGTTTTTTAGCCTTTCTAAACTATATTTATTTTATATAAACGTTAGAATCAATCAGCCGTATATTGTTTAGAAAAATGACCATTGCTATTATCGGTTACGTACGGCGCCATCTGCCCGCTAATAGATCAAGCAATAATGTCAATATATCAACGAAGTTACGTACAGCGCCATCTACCGCGAATAGACCAAGCATTTGAGAATCACGTACAACAAAATTCCGACGACAATCATCAGTTCCATATATTGGACCTGAACCAAATGTGCCGGTACCAGAATTGGTACAGTACCAGATCAAGAAATGGTTTAATAAGGACATAAAGAGTACTGCAAAATACGCTTTGGAGCACACATGGATTAGATTAAGATAAGT
>WOGN01002119.1:0-17386 GCA_015342105.1 Leptinotarsa texana
GTAGGTAATTAGTCTTCTTTGACAAATTTTGAAAAAACTAGTTGAATAGATCACTAGTAGATAAAATTTTGATGAGTACACACACAGACACACACGCGCGCGCGCACGCACACGCACACGCCCACACACACACAAGGGGAATCTCGCCCTTCTCGAGTTATACGGGGAAAACCAAAAATTCTGCTTTTCGTTTTTTTCGAATAGAATCATTATTTCGGAGAATATCAAAAAATTGCAAAATGAAATGTTATTGTATTCGAAGTGTATTGTGACAATATAATGATAAATATTCGATAAAACGTTTCGTGTCAATATAGCCACCATCAACTTTTTTTTTAAATACGGCCTTCCAATTTTATTACACATATTGATAATACAATGAATTCACAATTCAAGGATATATCACATTTAATATTTTTATAGCGTTTCATTTGAAATAACTTCCATCATCAGTGTCGTTACCTCTTTTGTGAATTGTTTATATTTCTCAAAAATATAATTCAGACAACCCAATAAATTCGACAGGTGGTACCCTGACACAATGAATATTCGTACTTTTGTGTTTTGGAAATTTTTGTATTGCTGTAATCCTTCTTTCAAGGCTTATTTCTCTCTAATTAGTCTGGTTCACATGTACTCGATTTAGCTCTTTTTGGTGACATTTTTCAGCCCTGTCCAATGTGTCATTCGATTCGTATTTTTGCCTAGAAAAATTAAGGAAAGGTCCGAAAACGCGCCGATAAAAATTACAAAACTTATAAACAATTAAGTGAAAAAAATGGGGCTTTAGTTTTTCCTTAATATCTCGGAAAATTTTCAAAATTTTGAAAATTTGAAAAAAGATTTGGAAAGATCAATGAATTTTCGTAAAAAAAGTTTCGACTCCCGAAACTGTATCTCGATTATTTATAATTTTTACAGAGCCCTGGAAATAGAGCCAAAAGCGGTTAGTCTGGTTTCCGCGCGCCTTTCTTCACTCTGACATGAAAACAAAAAAAAATATTTAAACATATTAAACGTAAATATTAAGGAATGAAAAAATTCATGTAACGTTGGGATACATCAATAAACATTAATCCTCAATCAAAAAATGTTTATCCCAATTTTAACGTTAATTATAAATTTGTTAATTAATAACTTTTTCTGAATTGAAATTTAATATAAAAGTCCCTATAATTATTAAACTAAAACCCTAGCATTTTTTCCTTTGGTGAACTTATCCTTAATAGGCAAAAAAATAGATTACCGTTGCCAAAATAAAAAAAAAATATTTTCTATTTTTTTATTAACAATTGAAAATTATAATTTTATAAAAAATACATTACAATTTTTTTTATTTTCTATTGTCTCATGGCTAAAAACTAATTAATATTTTTTTTAATTTTTTACAGCTATTGTTAATAAATGTATTATAAACGAATACATTGTTTATAAGCAATTCGAAAATTTTTTTTTGGTTATTTGAATTGAAAAAAATTATTTGTTGCTAAAAATGCGTTTGTTGATTAAAAATCGTTTTTTGCAACTAAATATTAAAATTAAGAAACCGTTCATTAAAAATAGAATAAATTAAAAAATAGAAACATATAGTTACTTTTATTATAGAACAAAGTATTTAAAAAAAATCTGTATATAACAATTTTTTAAAATAAACAATTAAAAAAGAATAAAAAAAAGCTTAAAGAACAATAGAATTTATAATTTAAAAAAAAACGGTTCCTTAATTTTAATATTCAGTTGCAAAAAACGATTGTTAATTAACAAACGCATTTTTTAGCGACAAAGAAATTTTTCAAGGAATCATTTTTTCTCTAAAAGCCATGATTCTTTTCAATTAACATATTGCAAACAAATTTTCGAATTGTTTATAAACAATGTATTTGTTTATAATAAATTTATTAACAATAGCTGTAAAAAATTTAAAAAATAAATTATATATAAATTATATTATATAAATAAAAAATTTGTTTATAATAAATTTATTAACAATAGCTGTAAAAAATTTAAAAAATATATATTATTATATTTATTGAAACAATAAAAAATTAGAAAATAACAATTTGTTCATTTTGGCAACGGTAATCTATTTTTTTTGCCTATTAAGGATAACTTCACCAAAGGAAAAATATGATGTACACAATTTGGCAAGACATTCACCATTTGTAGGTGCCATTCAGACTGAAATATTTGAAAAGTCTTTCTTTCAACGTTCTAACGATACGTTCAGCCATAGAAGCCTTAGTGATGCTGTACGTATTGTAGTGATTTATTCCATGTTTTTTCATTAAAGTTTGAAACATATTGTTGTAAAATTCTTAACCTTGATCGGTTTGTGAATTTTTTTGGCAACGTTTCGTATGTGTCAAGATATCTGCAAACGTTTTCGTAATTTCCTCTCCCGTTTTTGATTTCAGTGGCCGACTCCACACAAATTTCGAAACACAATCTATGACGACTAGAATCAGTTTGAAATTTTGATTTTGGTGAGCGAACGATCTCATCTCAGCATAGATCATGCATCAAGAAGATATCAAAAACAAACATTGCAATATTTTTTCGGAGAAACATATTTTATTTTTTGACTGTTTTCTTTAAGAATTGAATTCAATTCAGTTAAGATTAAATTATCTGGATTGAATGTTTTATAAAGTCATATTGAAAATAATATTCTGCTAGTTATTCCTTTCAAGCTATTTTCATATGTCAGTTTCAGAAATATCACATAAGATGACGTTAAATTTGACAATATAAAGCGAACTCATTTGTTATTTCAATATAACGTTTTACTGGCTTGAAACGTTGAGAAGATACAAAATAACTAATCTAAAGAATGTACTTTAAACATTCAACCCAGTCTCGGATATACCTACACAGTTGAATAACTTTTTTCGGACCGTAATTCTAGGTCTTGTTGATTTCAAAGAAACTTTATCCAATTAAATATTATCTTTTCACGAACACTAATGAAGAATTTTCATTGAAATATACAACGAAACATCTATAAAAGATTTCAGATCGTATTTCTATATTGATTATAATTACTGAAGACAACTGACATTCGTCATTCATTACCCGGTATAATTATACAGTCGAAATAAGAATATGAGGAATATATTCAGCAGTTCTGCTATGAAATTATTGATCATTATTTTCTATGTTGTTTAAATGAAGGAGGTATGTTTACCAGACAGAGACATACTGCTGTCTGCTTTCATTTATTGAGGAAATAAATCATAATAACTTGATCTGCTCGTCTGCGCCAGCTACAATCCTACCAATGCAGAGAAGAGAAAAAAACTAATATTCCTGTAAATATTACACAAATAAATATTTCATTTAATGAGGTTCAATTAAGTTTTCAGTTTATACGAGTTGGAGAAATATGTAGCATAATATTATCATAATTATTATGAATCTATATACATTTGTTTGGTGATTTTTATTGAATAGTTGTGCTATTCCGGTTTTATGGAGGGCTTCTGTGATAAGATTCCGTTCTGTAACGTTGCCAGACTGCCAACTGCAAGAACGGACGACTGCAATAACCAGCAGTTCAAATGCAGTTTTCCGAAATACCGGTGTTTTCATAACTTTTATTCCTCTTCAAAATCGAACGTAGTCTCTGAAGAACAACGTTGGTTACGTTCTCTTTCAAATTAACGTCAGTTTGCTTCCATTGATGACATACTCCTTTGATGATTGTGGACAAAACTCTTTTTGATTAATCAAATAAATTATTTTACAGTTAATTGTGATATAATGATGAAACAATAAAACCTCTGCAGGATTTTTTTTATTTTCAATGAGCTGCATTAATAAGGTTCAAAGCAGTTAAAAAGCAAATAACAATCTTCCGTTGAAGTCGTCCTAGAGTTTTTCCAAATCTAGAGATATATTGTAGTTGTTTCCTTCTATTTGGAACATCGGACATGACGAGTTTTATTGTAAGAGGCATTTCACAAATTTGGCGCTGTGGTTGCTCTTCTCTATATATCAGGTATTCATAGTTCGTAACTCCTAATTTCAATTTCATCTTGACAAAAATGTATGCACTCGGTATATGTGGAAAAATTGAGAGCTGGTTACGTTCATTCCTAGAAGGGAGTAAACTGATAGTTAGAGTGACTGATAAAACATCTGAGGAAATTTTAGTGGACTCAGGAGTCCCTCAGGGTAGCGTCCTGGGTCCAATGATTTTTTTATTCATAAATTACCTTCCCGAACATGTGAAAGATGGAAAGTTTTACATGTTCGCAGATGCTTCCACAATTTTTATATTTGGCCCTAATAGAGGTGAACTAGTAGCTAAAACAAAAACCTTTTAAGACAATTCGACCAGTGGTGTCAGAAGAATAATTTAATAATAAACTAACCAGAGACTGTTGTTATTCAATTCCACATATCGACTACGGGAAGAGCCATCGGTGAAAACCTAGATATAAACAGTTCAACAGTCACATTTCAAAGTAGCTCTAAGTTTTTCGGTATAATCGTCGACGAAAACCTTAAATGGGACAAATGCATTGTGATAGATGTTTAAATGAAGAAAGTCTCATGAGCCTTCACCATGCATTGGTATATTCTTCTATTAGTCATAATGTTATAGTTTACGGTCCTGATAAGCAGTCTTCATAGCACAGAAAAGAGTAATACGATTGATATTCCACTTGGGTTTTCGAGAATCTTGCAGAGATGTTTTCAAAGAAAAGAGAATATTTACATTCACGAGTATCTAATCGTATTAATTATTAATATTCGCCTGTATTCATAAAAACCGTTTTATTCAATCTGCGGATGTCCACCACTACCCATTCCGTCAAAGAAACCAATTCATATTAGGAATTGTAAACTACTCGACTTATAAAAATCCCTAAAACATGCTACATGATGCCTTGAAGATTTAGCCAAACCTGTTTAGATTCAAAACAAAATTAAAATGTTATCTAGGGTATTTTATAGTATTTCAGAATTCATTTCGGACTGTCAATGAACAAGGTACTGTGTACTACCTACTTTCAGTGTTGCTTGATTTAAAAATGTTTTTAAAGTGTTTTTATTGTTTTATAAGTTGAACTGTGATTCTTGTCTCAAACTTTATATTGGTCAAACTGGGAGAACTTTCTCCAACAGAATGAAATAAGATGCAAGCAGTTTTTCAATGAGAGAACCTTGATTCTTGTCTCAAAATTTATGTTGGTCAAACTGACAGAACTTTCTCCAACAGAATGAAATAAGATACAAGCAGTTTTTCAATGAGAGAACCTTGATTCTTGTCTCAAAATTTATGTTGGTCAAACTGAGAGAACTTTCTCCAACAGAATAAAATAAGATGCAAGTAGTTTTTCAATCAGAGAAGCAGTTCAACATTTGCAAATCTTCTTTTGACAGAGATGGACGGGTCCAATCATGATTACAATGTATTGCATTTGGAAGATAAATGTATAGAATTTGGGAGGCTTACAATTAACTGTATTCAATTATTCGAAACTAGTGGTCAATGTCCAAATAGTTTTCAATAATATCCCTTCATTGAATTTGTTTAGTGAAGATGAAACTGGTCATTAGGGGAGATCTTAATAAGCTGTCGGGTAATTTTCCGTTCATAATAGTTATAATAGTTTTTTTCCGAGAATGGTAAAAATTTTTTATGTAATAAATTTGTTGAGAAGAAATTTGTCAGGTAGAACTAGTGATAAGATATAATATTCAAAAGATGAAAAATATTTAGTTAAACAACATAGTGCTCCAAAACTTCATCTTGCATAGTACAAGTGATCTCCCAGACAAGGCTGCTTGCCTAGAGTCGAACTAAGGAACGCCCGAATTTTTTAATAATATGCGGCTGGGTATAGGAACATTTTTTAGATGGAGTGTAGGGACACAAATTAGCCATATCATTACTTGACATTTGAACAATTTTGAACCTTAAAATACGGTATATGCACACACCAAAGGCGTGTGACTACTTTATAACATAATTGACTACTTCGACACTTTAACAATGAATTTCACCAGTCGATTGAAGTTAAATGTGATTGGCCAGCGTAAGGAGGATTGCTTATTTTACCCAAGAGATGCAAATATGAGTGGTGATCATGCTTTGATCACGCATCTATCTTTGTTTGAGGAATTTGTTTGTTGGATGGATAGAGTTTCGTAAAGAACCCGCCTGTAGAATTCATAGCATAGTTTAAAAATCTGTTTTTCCGGTGATCAGCTGTCGCCCTCATACGAACGACAACTCTCAGAAGTTGAGAAACTTGTGCGAGTCTTACCTTTTAACGTGTGATCCCTACCACGGAATACGGTACACGTATAACGGTTTTGTAAACTGTAGAATGAAAATCTCAGAATTAAGTGTTGTTTGAATATGTTATAATATATTATCATCAAGTATCGGCCAGTTCCATCATATATATGAACTCTGATTTCAACTTAAAAGCTTTCATAACTCAGTTATTTCAAAATTTACAAGGTATTCCTTCTTTTTGTTTTTGCTAGAAGAATCATCGATCTCTGGAACACCTGACCATCAAAAACAGAATGTGTGACTGAATTGTTTTCCAAGACTAGCAAATGTAGGTTATGAATGAATTTCAGTTCGATGATAAAACGTGAATCGAAATCTCGAGTGAACTATTCAATTAATGGCCACTTTGTTATCTTAATGTATTAACAGAAAATCGAAACTCGGAAAGGAGGACAGAGAATACAAGTGATTACCTCGAAAGATCGGATCTAAAGTGGACTAATTGTCCATGTAGTCACTATAAACGGATTTCAATAATGTTCTTTCAACTACTTTCAAGCTTATTATATCTTTGTCGAATATACCGAATGAAAAATTAATGTAGTTTTGAGATTTGAAATTGAAATTATATGCACTGATGTAATCTTTGTATTTTGATACACTACACAGAAAAATATTGATCCAAATGAATTTTATTGCGATAGAACAAATTTGTATTTTGAGTATGGCGATATAAACTTGCTCTAAATAAACAAAACTAATGTCCTATTCATTTTAAAATGAAAATTCACTTGAAAATATAAGTTAAAGTTAGTTTTTTTATTTATTTGTATCCGAACAGACCCAAGGTCTTATTACATGGATAATGAATATAGAATAATCTCCACATTTCAATTATATAAGTCAGTTGTGTATCTACTCGAAAACTCTGAGGTTGAATAGCATTGGACCGTATGTACTCTTTTACTGAACGTGGTTGTGCAATAAAATCAATGATAATAATATATATATCGGCTAGGAAAGCCGATATTTTCATGGAAAATTCAGAAAATTCCTTTATCAATAAAAAAATTGATAAGATTCTCAGCTGGTACAGATACGTTGATGGCTGCCTGGTTTTTATAGATGACAACTCCAATTTGGCACATGACATTTTTGATTTCCTTAACAACCTACACCCAAAAATCCAAATCACCCTTGAAATATAAAAATACAATAGATTAAACTTTTTAGAACTTGCTATAACAAAAATTAAAAACAAACTAGATTTTCTTATTTACAGAAAAGCAATCCAGTCTGATCATGCCATCCCCTTCAATTCATTTCATCCTATGCAACATAAAATGACCTCCGTCAATTTTTATGTTAGCAGATTGTTGAACATTCCTTTATCACCCTCCAACTTCAATTTAGAAATAAATACATCAAAACACATTTCTGTAAACAATGGTTATCAACCATCTATTATTCGTAAATTAATTAGTAAATTTAAACACAGGTCAGTTAGAAGATTGACCTTCAACTCTACTACTTATTTTGATCAAAATATGTGTACTGTTATTTCCAAATTTATAGAAAATAGCATACCTGGAACAAAATTTTCTTTTAAATCTTAAAATAACTTGAGCAACTTTTTAGTAAATTCCAAAGACAAAATAAACTAATTACACAGAAATGGAGTCTATAAGCTGGACTGCTCTGATTGTTCTGCATCTTACATTGGTAGAACATGTACACTTCTCTCAATTCGCATTAATGAACATTTAAAAAACCTGAAAAATCTGCATTTATCCACCACATTAAATTTCACAATCATAACTTTAGTCCCAACAGAAATTCCAAAATATTACATAAAATAGATAATAAAAATTTCCTCAGACTGAACTTGCTTGAAGAGCTGGAGATATCCAAAGAACTTCCCAATAATGATCATTGCTTGAATACTCAAGTAAACTTAAACAGAGATTTCCTTCCCCTTCATAAAAGGATTATGAATTGTTAATTAATCAAATTTATTACCAAAATACTTCATTCTATATTGGCTTTTCCACAACATAATTATTTTAAACCCATAAGGGATCACTCCCCAAGTTGGTACCATTATTTTTAACATGACACATGACACATCCTGTCTCAAGTTGCCCTTCTTTCATATAATACTTTGACTGAACACTTGGCCTCAATCCAAAAATGTATTTTTTGGCTATCAGCCTATTTTGTTTTATATAGGTACATAAGTCAAATATTACAAATGTGCCATGTACTCATTTTGATATTTCCTGTAGTCTAGCAAGTTAGTAGTCATAACAATTTTCCAAATTTCACAACCTCAAGAATTTTTTTGCAAATGTTGATTTTCATAAAACTTTCTTTTCAATTAGATCACTTACTTTCAAGTGAACACTGATGATGACGAAAGTCGAAAGCGCTTTGCAATAATTTTATAATTATACACTGTCATACAAAAACCTATTCGATTCATTCATTCGATAAGTGTATTCAGCGTCCCAAATCTATTTAAAATATAACGATTTTATCTTCGGGACGGGCAGAGCTGTTAATTTCATCGAAAACTCTGCCAGATCCAATTGAGATCATATATATAAAAATGGATGTTTGTTGGTTGATTGATAAGTGATAAAATTCTATATCGCTCAACCGATAGTGATGAAACTTGACATGTATAAGTAATTTTTCATACAGAAGGTTTACAGGCTATCAATTTTTCTGTAACTCGCCACTAGATGGCGCTGTAGAGTGAAAGCACTCTTCTATAACGCTGCGCACGCCTAAGTTCGTTGATTCTGATTCTGTCAAAACATTGGAACAGCAGCGATACAGCACCATAGTACTAGTATAACATAAACATTGATTATTGTATTTTTCATAGATCTAAATGCGTTAGCATATGTCTATCTTTTAAGGATAGCATACTGTAATTACCTCCCATTTCATTGTTTGAAATAATGAGTACATATAATATGGCAATTGGAAAGCTTTCATGCTAGATGCTAGTGATTTTCACACCATACAATTCAAATCAATATCTTCAGTCATCACAAAATTCAAACTATCACCCGAGACAATGAATTCCAGCAGCTTGGCAAACCGATGTACCAAGGTCATGTTTTTGTTTTGTGTTGTCTTTAGGTAGACAGGTATCTTTTTCATAATTGATGGAAAAAAAATGCAATTGCTTCGGTTTTGTTCTAAAAATGTATTGTTTTGAAAAATACAGTCAAATTTTCATTTCGTGAAGTCTTTAATATTCATCTGTTTTGAAATTGAGGCCCATAATTGTGAAAATACTTTCAAGTGAATGTTCTCAAAGGTTCTCATTATTATTTCTATATGCCCAGCTCCAACTAATTTAATTTTATCAATTTCAGCACCTTTTGGTAGGTGTGTTCAGACCCTTCGGACCGGTTGTTGAAGAACCCTCCGACGAGGAAGCTTTTTTATCTGAAGATCCCTTAACCATCATGAAATCAGGAAACTACACAAAAGTTCCGCTGATAACAGGATGTTGCAATCGAGAGGGAATGTTCGTTTACGCTCTCTGTATCACTGGAAAGACAAACAAAGTTCTGTTGGATGAAACTGTTGTGCCTCGGTCTATGAATTTGAGGGTAGGAAGTGATATTTACAAAAGAGCTGTGGAAGAAATCAAACGATTTTATTTTCATGACAACGAGAATCCTTTGACTGACTTGGATAATATTTACAGGGTGAGTGCTGTAGTTGAAATGAAGTTGAACAATTCCTCTAATCGAAACATCGTATCATCAGTGTTATTATCATCATTCGGGTTTGCAGGCCGCCGCAAAAATTAAAAACTGAGCAATCAAAAATGAAATTTAAAGATTTCAAACCAAGTTGCTTCAAGATGTTTTGATTGTTAGTATACACAATCGTCTTTGGGTGGTGACTGGACTATTCCTCCAAGAGATGACTATTGAAAGGTTATTCACCTATCTCCTCTTCTCTCTTCACCGTTTAGCGACAGTTGAGCATTTTTTGCTTGTTAAAAGGTTTCCATATGTTGCGTATCCCTGCGCTAGCCTAGCCGTTGGACAACATATATGCAGCTTCTTTGAGCTTCGTCTTGAAGCAGTGTTCTTCCCTGTGAATGATCACAGCTTGGGACCGCTTGGTATTGTGTTGATGAGTCCCAACATGCTCTGTCATTCTCGATTTGCTGGTTTCTCCTAGCTGTGTGTTTCTCTTGTGCTCGGCAAGAGCACAAGAGACCCAATTTTCCTTACACTTTCCGATATTCCTCTGACGTAGGGAAAATCAAGCACTGGGTGATGGTTCTCTTCCTTGTAAAGCGATTTCAAGAATTTAATTTACCTGTGGGTACAGAAAATCCTATATCGGTGAAACCAAGATGCCATCAAAAGACCGCACTGCCGAACATAAGAGAAACACACAACGAGGCAAAACAACCAGCAAATCAAGAATAGCAGAGCATGTTTGGATTCATCAACATAAGTGGTGAGAGGCTGGCATCATCCACAGGGAAGAAAACTGGTTCAAGAGAAAGTTCGAAGAGGCTGCATATTATGTTGTTCAACGACGCATTCAGCCAAGTTAGCGTAGAGATATGCAATTAAGGGAACCTTCAATCAAGCGAATAACGGTCAATTTTCGCTAAACTGGTGAAGCGGAAAGGGGGAAGAGGGGATAGGTGAAAGCTTTCGAATGACCTATGAATAGTCATTCCTTGGAGTAATAGTCCAGTCTTCACCCGAAGATACTTACAATCGAAACTTCGTTTCATTGCTATTTTTATTTCATCGTTGTTCCATTTCTCGGTTCATTGCCTAATATAATTGATATTTCTCAGCTATTTTAATTTTATTTCTTTCAGAGATTTCAAATCATATCAGAATCATAGATGACAATGGAAACCCTACCTAGTGAAAAATCGTATTATCGTTTGTTTAATGATATGTCAGCCTTGAGTTGAAAAATTTAATATATCACATTCATAACTAGATGTAATTTGGAAACCTTTTTTTGTTTTCGTAATTTCGAGATGTATTTTTTTCTTTTGTTCATGAAGAACTGTATGTTTTCAGTTTATTTTCAGTTTATTTTCAAATGTGTATTTTTTCAGCTTTATACCGACAATGCTTTCCAGTATGAAGTTTATAAGACTGCCAAATCTCGTTTGGATTCTAGTAAAACTCCTATTTTCTTCTACAACTTTTCTTTAGACACTGAACTTAATTTTATGAAGCCTCTATATGGAATGAATGAACCAGGTAAATACTCATCTAATCAAAATACTACATGCTTTATTGAAATATAAAATATACTATAGCCAGTAAAAAAAAATTAAATCACGAGATATTTTTCCAATCACGGTCTAAAAAAGATAAAAGTGGTAAAAAACAGAAATTTTCATTTTTTTATCGTTATGATTTCCTACCACATAGTAACGGCTACATCCATCAATTTATTAAAAGATTTTTACATTTTTTTTAAATCAAGGCAGGATTTATTATGTTAAACTTTTTTTATTCACATTCAATCTCTGTGTATAGTTTTGGTATGAATTGATCGCCAAAATATCATTTTGCTAATCTCAATAAGTTTTTTTCGATACTCCTAACATATTGAAAATTAAAATTTTTCTTTGAAAGCACAAACATGACGGAAACTAACAAATCAACTGAAAGTTACTACGGATACACATATCATGGAGTCAGAAATAACTTTTCCCATCAACCCATTTCTTTTGATCCATAACCTCACAATAAACAACGAAAAGTTCATTTTACGACATTCTTAGGTATTGTCAAAATGCTATCTGTAGCTGAATCTGTAGATCGTCCACCCTATCCTTTCCAGGAAGGTGGACAGGTCACTGTCCACCTTCCTGGAAAGGCAGATGTAGGCGTAGACTCGCCGAACACACACTCTCTTATTGACGATAACTTCGGACATTCGCATAGGACATGCCTGACAGTCTCATCTTTCTCTTCACCCATCCTGCATAGAGGTGTGTCCACTAGCCCCATATTATGGAGGTATTTCCTCAGTTCATAGTGGCCAGTCAGAAATCCTACTGTTAAGCGTAGATTTTTCCTGGTCATCGCCAGATATTTCTTCGGCGCCGGCATCCCATTGTCGCCCAAGGTGGTCCTAACAAGATTGCATCCTTTGATTCTTGACTGGGTCCTGAAATTCTTCTTTGGCTAAAGAGTCGGCAATGCGATTACCTTTATTCCTGTCGTGCCCTTTAACCCACCTCAGGATACCGAGGCTTTAGCTAAATCTTGGTGGCACTCTAGTACTAGCCCTGAAGTAACATGTTGTCTGTTCAAGGCTAATAGGGCTTGTCTGCTATCAGTGCAGATTGTTATGTTTTGCCAGAAATTATTTTCCTGGTTATTTTTTTTGTGGCGATTGAGATACCAGACAGTTCTGTTTGGACCACGCTGGTATATTTTCCCATTCTCCACTTAATCCTTAGGTTTAGTGATCTGAAGTACACTCCACATCCTGACCCTTCTTTGGTTTTTGCGTATTGCATTTGTAGCATCTGTAGCAGTTTCATTCATATTTTGTAGAGTTTATTAAACATAAACCTGGGTTCAATTACATCACTGGTTGCCTGCAAGAGAGGTTGCGCAGGAAACGCTTCTCGCCATAGGCTCAGCTTCAATTGACTCATTCCTACTTCGAGGTTTACACCTGCCATGCGCAATCGTAACATGACCATTAACACAATTTCTTTAACATACAGATCCAGAGGGGTCAGACCATGTCAAAATGCTAATAACAAACTATAAATATAAGAATTCCATCGAAATTATAGTACTAGTTTCCGAAGTATGAATTTCAGCCTCTGAAACGCGGATTTTGATGGTTTGAAACATATTGGATATGTCAAAGTGCTCGAAAAGTGGGTGCTCCATGATTTGAATAATCGACAGAAATGCTCACATTCCAAGGACTGTTCTTCTTTCCTTTTGCGCAACTAAAATGATACATTTTTGGATCGAATGTGTGATGTGATAAGGAGACATTCAGGACAGTGGTTGGACACCGATGAGCCATTCAGGTACTTCTCGAAAGCAAAAATAGACCAAAATAGATCATGGTTACTCCATGGTGGTCAGCGACTAATATAATTCACTTCAACTTTCTGCAACCGGGCCAAACCATAGCAGTCCTGTTGCCGGTTGTTACCAGCATTGGTTACCATCAGCTGCATCAGCAGCAGCGGGCGCTAATCAACAGAAAGATCCGATCCTGCTCCATGACAATACCCGTTCGCACTTTCCACAAATCTCGAACCGAAAAATGAACGAATTGAGCGTCGAAGCTCTGCATCGCCCACCACACTCTGCAGATCTCTCGCCAAACGGCTAACATATTTTGAAGCACTTCGATAACTTTCTCACTGGTGGGCCCTTTGCTAATCAGGAGTGGGCCAAAACAGCCTTCGACAACTTCATCGCATCCGGAGCACCCAAATGTCATGCTGGCGGAATCAATTCACTTGTGTTATGTTGGCAAGAATGCACTGATTAAAATAGCGCTTATATTGATTGAATTATATGAGAATTCACTGAGATATTGTAGGTCAAAGTAGATTCATAAAAAGGGACCAAACTTTTGAAACAGCCTTATAGAGAATTTTGATATCACTTTTTTCAAATATCGGCTGATTTTCAATTTCACAAACATTTTTGATTTTCAGAAACCATAACATCAATTACTGACATTGCATTTCCTTCACAGGTGTTTGTCATGCCGAAGACATCGCATACCTTTTCAAGAGCTTCTTTACTCCAGATATCGAACCCGGCAGTGCTGAACTGATAGGAATTCTTAGAATGGTTAAGCTCTGGACGAACTTCGCCAAGTATGGGAATCCAACCCCAACGAATGACGACCCATTGCTGCCGGTGAAATGGTCTCCCATCACCACAAATTCATTCGAAGTTCTTGATATTGGAGAAGAACTGAAAATTCTACCAGACCATCCCGAACGGAAAGCTATGGAGTTCTGGGATAGAATGCACATGATCAAACCAATCAATTCCAAGTTGTGAAGTGTGATAGAACATATTTATAGGAAATATTCTGGAAGCACTGTAAAATCAACAAAAAGTTCTGTTCTGAACTTCAGTGTGAAATATTAGTCAGCATGTGGTGAATGAAACGTTAAAGTTTGAATGTTTCTCACATGATTCCATGTTATTACGTTTACTCAAAAATACAACTTTGACTCAAACTTCAATATCACGTCACACAATCTGTTCCCTCTTTGCTCAGTTTCAAATTTATGAAATCTAAATTACACTCACAGATTGGGATTTTCTTGTTGAGACATTTCTTTGGCTTGTTCACTCGGTAAACTTGGTTAGGAAGGAAAGTTAGGATAAGAAAGTATGAGCAATTTCACAATTTCGTCAATGGAAAGGCCAATCAGCTGAACCGTTACAGATTTCTTAGAATAACTCAAACTGAATATAGTTTAAAAAACTAAAAAACACGCTTTTAAAGAACATCGAACTAAAAAGTTAAAAATATTTTTTAAATAAGCTTAAAACAATAACGCTTAAAACAATTGTCAAAAATATTTTTTTTAAGTTCTTGTCACTAGTATTATAAATCTTTGACAGACGGCGCACGAATGTAAAATTCCTCTCAAACAACATAATCAAGTTTGAGGTCTCAAATTCTATAGTGATACTGAGATGCAGTAAGTCTCCAACAGAGGGCGGACAGTGGTAAAATTTCTTTCGAAGTAAAGAGAAAATTTGCAGTAATAATTTCAAAAAAGTATTCATTCATGATGTTTTGATTTGAAGTTTCATTTAAAATATTAATGGACTTTTTTTCAGTGAATAATTTTATTTTTCGAATCATTCTTTTGATTTGATATTTATGTCAAGCACCTCAATTCTAATTTTTCCATTTTTCGAAATATTTGAGTCATTGAATTTTTCAGGTATACAATTTACGATAAAGTTTTCATTGGTGAAATCCATAGTCTGCTTTGCTTTCAAATAATCGAAATAGATTTTGAAATGTATATTCCATTTCTTTCAAAACTTTTTTCTCTACTGAATCACGGGTAATTGCAAATATTTAAATATTTCTTCTGTATTACAAAATTTCGTTAACACTTATAATTCTTAAAACATGTTTTTTACTTTGAGTTTCTTTTGAACAACCTATCGAGGAGGTTACGTATAGCGGCATCTGCCCGCGAATAGCTCAAACAATAATGGATAGTTACGTACAGCGCCATCTGCCCGCAAACAGATCAAGCAATAATTGATAGTAACGTACAGAGCCATCTACCCGCGAATAGCTCAAGAAATATCAATGAGGTTACGTACAGCGCCATCTGCCCACGAATAGATCAAGCAATAATGCCGATAATTCTGTCAATACAGATCCCGAGCTTGAGAGTTACAAACAAACATACATACATACATTCATACATACAAACATACATAAATACATACATCCATACATACATACATACATACATACAGGTGAAGCGTGTAAAAAAATACTTTTATATAAAAGTATGTTTTTTCATTTCATAATTTATTGATGACGCGTGTGTAACGATTTGTGAACTCAAGTGTGAATTTTATGATTAGTAAAATAACTGCGTAGATCTGAATTCAGAAAATTTTGCCACAAAGGGGGGCAGTGTTTCAACATATAATTGAAACTGTAGAAAATATAGAAACATACTATCGTTGCCGTACACAGATAGGTATCTAGAGTTCTTGTAATCTTAGATATTTTTACAACGTTAGTACGGCTGCATTATATTTACTCATCAGGCTGAATATTGCTTATGCTGGAATGTTTGTATAAACTCTAGATTATAGATAAGAAGAATATGGTGTTGTCCATAAAGAAAAATCAGCGAATAAATGCAAAAATTGACTTATATTCCATAAAGCATTATTAATAGAAACGTCTAGATGATCAGTTATCCAAAACAAGCACTGTTCCGTTGAAGTCGTAGAACATGAACACTTTCTGCTGGTTTGTTTCTTCATGGTAGAAGTGCCATAATGAATGTCAAAAAAAGTAGTTTTCAAGTAACCTCTGTAGGATGGTGCTCAGGAGATCTCCTTCATGAGTGATCTATTTTATCTCTGAATGTCAGCATTTTTTTCAGTTCCTACCCTTGAAACAACTGGCACGGTATCTCTATAGATATATTCCTCCAACAAATCCAACAAAAATTCAACAGGAGTAATTCAAGACAAGAACCACAATTTTCAATAGATATTATGTGGTCAATAAATTGAGAAACCAAATGATTTCGTTGTTAAAAAAATATGGTGGAGGAAAGTAATAAATTAATAAACAATAATATATACAAATATTTTTCTTAAATCAAATTGAACACTAAAATTGTCTCATCCGACCTCAAAACATTTCCCACTGATATTCAAATGGAAAAATTAGCGGGGAAGGAAGACCTGGTTGAACATGATTTTAGACTTGTAAGCAGACATGAGAGGTGTAGCCTAATAAGTGGGAGATGTAACATATTTTCATGCTCTTCTTGGGTATAACTGAGGATTCTTCGTCATCTGAAGCTGGTGAGTTGCGCTACTACTCACCCCGAACAACTGGTGCAAAATGGCAACCGAGGCGAGCAGGAAAGAAGATAAAACCTTCCCTCCTATGACCCTTGCAACCTCCTAATAGATCCCAGACTAGAGTTAGCGATATATTGCAAAAAAGAAGCCTCCACAACCGACCCTTTCGAACCGGGGTCAACCTCAAGGTGATAAGGATCCAAGAGACAGCCAACAGACAACGACCTAAGCAACAATGGATGGTTTAAGTGCAGGCACGACCTAAGGCAGAGCCTTATGCATTATTATGGGAGTAGTGAATGAGCCCGCGCAAATAGCTATTGTAACGAATTAAAGCACTGACTGTCTTAAACTAATTTATTTTCTACAATGTTTACGTAACTAATTTATTTACACACGTTTATCTGCACCACATGTTAACAGCTCGCTTTCTTCATAGAGACTGATTTCACAGAAGCTGGCGGCCCGGTTTATGTTGCGGTAACGAACATTGTCGAACCCTTCTCGAACTCTCTTTTCGCTTCTTCGGCGTATA
>WOGN01002120.1:0-17384 GCA_015342105.1 Leptinotarsa texana
GTTTTTGGCTTTCTACTACTCCATCTTGATACAAAAAAGAAGGACGAGGGAATCTTCCAAAGAAAGGAAGGAAGTAAATCTATATTTGTATCAAGATGGAGTAGTAGAAAGCCAAAAACTTTCTTTCCCAAAAATTAATCACTCCTAAAAAAATATAACCCCTTCAATTCAAAATTTGATTGTTCTGACACTATTATATTAGAGATATATCATTTGCATACATAGTCCACTGCAATCATTAATGAATTTAAATTATCCATACGTCTTACATAACACGCGCATAAACAAATATGCGGTTACTAAAATCACCAGTTGCTTTTAATTTCGGTTCTTATACAGTTGGATATTCTTCTATCAATCCTTATCCTCTGAAAAAGTCCCACGACGCGCCAAAGGCAACGAATCGTGTTCTTTTCTCTCACGATCTCTTGTCCTCAATTTCATCTTTCGGAGATATCATTTACAGAAATCAGCAAAGTTTGAAGATGAACTTGATATCATCGTCGGGAGTTGAGATAAATTGGTTTACTTGAATAGGTCACTCACATAGCGCAGTTTCTAAATTATTGCTGATTCAGCGCTAGCGATGGAAAATGTGGAACGCCTGCAGTTTTTTCATGTTCTAGATGGCAGTTGTAGATTGTTCGATCACTAAATTTACAGCGACGATGACAAATGCCCAAGTTGACCTTTGATTTCGAACGAGTTGATAGAAGAGTGCAGTCGTCATGTTTTCCTTGATTTCTACGAAGATACTTGACTGAGTCATGAAATCTCCCAACTAGAGGGAATTACCTTTCTTATGGATATTCTCTACAGATTGAGTTAATGTATTTCTTAATCTCAAATTATTGCATCATAAAAATGAATCTTGAAAGAAAGAATGCTGTCTCCGGATGAGATACTTGGACAAATTTTCTTTCAAATCAGTACAAACTGCCAAATAAACTTTATTTACACTTTTTTGCAATTCACAGAATTCACAGTGTACTCGTGATATCTCACTCACTTTTTCACTTTTCACTTTTACGAAATACCAAATTGAAATATTGAACATTAATTGGCTTGGTTATGATTCAGTTGAATATAATTTTTTAAAATCGGAAAATGGAAAAACCATATTTCTGGCGACTTGTCCAGATGTTATTTCATATTTTTTGAAAATATCTTTTTCAGTGCGGTCAATGGACTTAGGTCATTCTTGTCCCCAAATATGCTTCGCAGTCCTCGTGGTTCTGGTCCACTTTCAGTGGAAGAGCTTCATGAAGCAAGAGCCGAATCGATCCCTCTACGAAACCCTTCATCACTTGGAAGGATCGATCGCCGCTTGAGAAACGGATTATGTGAAACATGTTCTTCCTTACGAATGAGTAGAGAGTTGTCCTGAAAATTTTGAGAAGAAAATTGGATTAGAAGATTTAGGAAACACTTGCTACAGGAATAGCATTTTACAAGTGTTGTTCATGACGAAGAATTTCAAGAACGAGGTTTGAATGATGAACGAGAACGAGAATGTTTCCTGATTATTCACCAAACTCAAACACCTGTTCATGCAGCTGCAGTTTCATAAGAATGTATCATCTTTCCCTTCAACCGATTTCCTGGAGTCTTTTAAAGTCGACTAGATACTCGTTAGGACAACAAAAGGATTGTTCCGAATTCTTGGGGTTCTTGTTGAATATTCTTCGTGAGCAAAACACTAGCAGAATCAATACTCCTGACCGCTCTGGATTATTGATTTCGTACATTCTATATCGTCTTGTGTTTGTAAACATTTTGCTGGAAAAATCCTCAGTTGTTAACTGTGTAGTAAATGTAGTATTAACTTTTGTAGTAACTTAACTTTGTAGTAAATGTAAAGGTAGCAAAAACAAATGTGAATTTCTGGAATTTCAAATAGTGTGTTTCCTAATATGACTAATAACCAGTCCGTGCAAAGCTTATTGTTAAATCATCTGAAAATGGAACTTTCAACAGGTGATGATCGACTGTATTGCCAAACATGTGGCAAACTAACTGACTGTTATAAGGAAACAAGTATAGCTGAGCCAGTCAATCTAATAATAACATGATAATCTTCAAACATGACTCAACCTCTGACGTAAGCACCAAACTCATATGAAAGTTTGAAATAGTTGAACACTTCAATCTAGCAGACCACTATTATAATCTTCATGCAGTAATTGTTCACTGTGGTTCTGGCGTTGAATTTGGTCATTAATACGCCTTGGTCAAAGACGAAACGGACTGGTTCAAGTTTGACGATAGTCGTGTCACGAAGTGTTCTGGCGATGTATTGAATTTATTGAAGCCTCTGGAGACACATTTTGTTTTATAAGAGAGAGGACATTAGCATATCAAGATCTGCAGCTGATGTGGTGCTGCAGGTTTCTCTAGGTTTTTCTGCAGCTGAAAAAGCAAATGCGCCGCTGGAATGAATGAAGTTGCCCCGGAGAGCCAATTAATTTTTATTGTTGTTTTATAATTTCATTATTTGTAGTGCAGATAACTTAGTCCAAATTCTGAATCAATTTATAATAAGAAAATATGTTGTCGGTGTGTCGATGAGTCGAAATTGACACATTAACACATCCTTAAAATAGCAAAATTCCAAACGGTTTTTAAAGCTGTTCTTATTGTTTTGTTAGCCGACGATATTCCATAAATTACTGTATTGGAAAGGCATGGATTAGGATAACATGTCAGCCGAATGTAACATAACTTTTTTGTAAATAAGGAAAAATGTTACACTTCAAATATCAGCAACTCTATCAAATTACGTTATATTAGGTAATATAACTCCGAATAACCTCATATCTGATATTATTTCCATCAACAGAAAACAAAGGTCGATTTTCAATAAAGATTTTCATGAAAAATGTCAATACACCTAAAAAATATGAATTTCTCCGTTGGCCCATCAGAGTCGCTGGAAAGGGTGTAGATAGTAAAATCAAGTGATCTGTTCTGTGTGTTCTGTTCAAAATCAAAAATCTGTTGATAACTTCTTATGGCAGGGTAAACAGTTCAGCAAGAATGTAATATGGTTTTATTATGTGATACGTGTCCTAAAAATTATGTTACTAATTTTGTGTCTGTACATTATAAGTATCATTATTTTATTTTACAAAAGTAACAATTGGCTTATGGGTAGCTATAATACATATATGTACATACACAAAATAGTCAATGAAAAATTCTGGTAATAAGTAATATTTCCTTTCATTATCAATATGTATAAAATTTAACTAATAACCTAAGCTTTTCAGGAGTTGAACAATTTCAATATTAAATAGTTGAACTTAGATCAGTAACTGAGATTAGGAACGCAGGCTCAGTAAGTCTAGCATTAATCAAAGATGACTCAATGAGTTGTTATCGTATATTTTCTCTTGATAGGTAATAAGTAACCAATACTGGAGCCGTACTTATCGAATAGAAGTGATTAGAATAGACCGGTTTCGTGGATAAATGAAATATTGCTTATAGCAGTAACGATTAACTTATTAGAAGTGGCAGTGTCAAACCAGAGTTGCGAAATCAGATTTTGGCCGAGTATATCCAGACATCATTAACTACCTGAATTTGATGGGGTTACGAGGTAAACAGATTGACGATAATATTCTAAATACACTCAGCGATCAATGCCCTCCAAAAGAGGTGAATTTTCCACAGTTCATGATTGTGCTGTTACTAATATCTGGGGCACTGAATATCTCACAGGAATGTGCTTCATATAGTTCACGTCGATTTGGATATGAGAAAAATGCAACATGGTCCCCAAATATCTGAATGTTAACAAGAAGCGTGAAAGAGCAGAAGCATTGTGTTTGATCAGTAGTTGGTTTGAAAAGCATGCAAAATACTTAAACCATGTTGTTACTGAGGATAAACCTTAAGCACATTTCTTTGAACCAGAAATCAGCAATCGATGAAATGGAGATGCATGATGGTCATCTTTAGCTCGTGAATTTCCTGCTAACGAAGAGGTGATAGAAGTTAAAGAGGCTTTGTTTGCAGAACAAAACAATTTTTTGAGACATCCAGAAGCATTGGCATGTTTGCCATAATGAAGGGAGGTATGTTGAATAAAACATATTTTTACGTTCAAATTTTATGTGATGGAATGGTCAATCAACACTTGATAAGAAATCATAACGTATTCATTTTATTGTAAGACGTTTACTGAACAGTTTACAACGTAGCTTTCTCAAGCGTGTATGGGTTTGTCTTAGTAAGCTATTGTATAGCGCAACACTTGTTGATATTATGTAAAATGTTCAAGGAAAAGCTCCGAATAAAGGCTCACTTTCAGATTTTGTGTGCTTCTATAGTAGGCCAAGAACGTTTCAATACATTTTCATAGTATACTCAGTTTCTAATAGTTTTATTGGTTTCTTCACATTCTTTACTCGGATGATTTTCTAACCAATTCTTACATCCAGAATTGTATTGCTTCAACCAAGACCATAATGGTATATACCCTTTAGATCTATGAACAGCCAAGCGCATATCTGCCACCGAAAGTTATCTGAAACATTTCCGATTCTCGTCACTCGCGAAACTCCTGAAACTTGACAAAAGGCGAAATATAATATAATAAAGACGAACATTATTAAGGTTGTTTGATTAATGTTGAACTGTAGGTACGCGTAATCGAAATATTAGTCACGCTCTCCGAGAACTTGTAAATAACAAGAGAAATTCGCAGTTAACTTGCTCGGAAACATTATCCAAGCGAGCTCGAATGAATGAAACTTCAGTCTGTATTCGGTGAAGCGAGGGAGACCTTTTGCACCACCGGTGGCTGAAGTGGTCGGTGGTGAGTCGCCCCTTCATAAACTTTCTAGTTGAAAATATGGTCTTACATATTCATAAATGGTTTGAATTCATTTTTCTTTGATGTTGGGGGAAAGAGATAATGTCAAGAAAATTCTCGAGATTAACTTTACTTCCATATTTCACGTCTTCCTTAAATATCAACAGAACGATTGAAAAGTTTACAGAGGTTGTTTAAGGAGTTGCTGGGGAAACTGGCGTGAAAAAAAAACCAACAACCATAGAGGCTCTGCAAATAGCATCTATATTCAATCGAGAACAAGAGATATCTGGTTAACAAAGATTCTAATGAATAGTGAATACTGCAATTTGCCCATTCAAAACGTATAATGAGATACATCCATAACCTACTCTATCGAGATATATTCAGAAGTTTGTGTCAGGAATTGGAGAAATATTAAAAAATTGAAGAATTGGCTAACCCAGAAGATCATTCACACAAATCAACTGATTCTAGTTGTTTCGTGTTTGTTTTCTAAAGTTTACATAAAAATCGAATTCTGTTAGCTAACGCACAACGATTACATCGTTTATTGGGAGAAATGGTTTCTTTTCTTGTACAATATTTTATGCATTGTAGAACTCTCGCTGAGACTGCGAATAAAAGTAATTTGAATTGCACAAGCACTACAGAAAAATCCTTAAGGCGCTCTCAGAGCGGTGCCTGTATGAAAGTAATGATTCATATTGGATTTGAATGGCTGAAGATTGAATCCAAATGGAGAAACGTCCTCAGGAAGTTTTTTCCACATAATTGTACTTCTCCAGATGAAAGAGTTCTTAAACAGTGAAGTTCGAGGTGTACTGAGTTGAACCTCAAAACTATGAGCAGCTACAGTTCGTCGCGTATTTCTGATATGTACTGTCTTTTGTGGAGTCAAATGTGCCAAGTCACTTGAACACTTTCCGTGAAAGTATTTAGAGCAGAGAGACATTTCTCCAACTTTTCTTCGATGTTCCAGGCTATCAAGGTTACAAGTGATGTTCGCGTGATGTTCGCGTCTCCAGTCAGGCAGATGACTCTTTTCTGGATGGAATCCAGCAACTTCAGGGTATGTTTAGGTGCAGAGTTCTATACATGAGAACAATACTCCAAAGAAGGTTCCACTACAAATGTTGAATTGTATATTCGAATAACACTTTATTGTGAGATTACGACTGAACCTTATACAAATATACATACTGAACACGTCTACGGATTTTCATGAAATATCGTAAAACTACCATACATAATTTCAAAAATTTAAGAGAAGAATTATTTCGCGAATTTTTTCTAGAAAGGCGTCAAGGATCAAAATTATCGGCGTTCCATCTACTCAATGTTAAAATCTTCAATTATGCTTACAAATTACATTGACTGTAGACAGTTTCCAAAACAAGTGAAGTTGGTAGTTTTTACGAATAAATAAATCATCGACGGAAGCTTTTCATCAAAATTATTTAAAGTGATAGGTTATAAATCGTGATATTTCTGGGGTATTTGTAGGTCTTTTTGATAAATTCATTTACTGCTGCTTGCACATGAAATCGACCAAGACAAATGTATACAAATGATATCGAGAAGAATGAAAAGTAATTACTAGTCTTGACACAAAAAACGGGTTGGAAAGATTTTTATGAAATAATTGAAAATATAAATACCCTACAACTCATTCCAAAATATTCAAATTCACGACCTTCAATGTACTTACGTCATTGTTTGTTATCAAGTGACACTTTTTCACTTAGAAATATTTTATGTAATAATATTGTTTAGGCTTCTTGCCGAATTTATTGAGAATTGTCAAAAAGGTATAATGTTAATTGTCATTACCGTTGTTCAAAAAAGATATATACTGAAAATTCACCCATATTTATATATTCATACATTTGACCAAGTACTTTCATGTACTTAAGTATTTCGACGTACAGATTACAAATCCGAAAGACAACTTATTTTCACAATTAGAGCTTTCCAAAGATCCAAAACTATTCAGCCTTCTTTTTGGAGAATTCAATCGATAAGAAAACACATGCATTTATTCACCACATATCTCCACATCTTGTTTCACCTTATTTGATACTTTTTATTAGATAATCAACATTTTTTCTATGAAAAAATGAATTCAACAATGAATTCTTTTCCTGGTGACATTTTTTCATTGTGAGGTTATATACCAATGACATTTCGGAAAAAAGTAGATCCGCCAATTGAATTTGTTTTAAAGAAATATGTTGATTATTGAACTGAAAAGTGACAAAGTAGGTGAAATGAGATATGAAGATGATGTGCTGGTAAACTCTTGTTTATATATAATTGGTAGTGTGCAAAAAAAAGTCGGAAAAGTTGCAATTTTCAGAACTTTGGAGGGCTGCAACTTTGAAAATGTAGGAGAGAACCGAATTATTTATTTGAATTCGTAATCTTCACGTCGTAACACGTAAGTATATTTTTATTTTCAAAATCGACGGATGAAGCCTATCCAAAATTTTACCCAAAGTACAATTACCAAATTCTAATAGCTATACTTTTAGAAGGGAGACGGGGGCTGACACAAGTATATGGATAAGAAGCACCGTGATATCTATCCAAAATGATTCAGTAACATTTGAAAATCGAAAAAATGCAATCATAAAAAAATAATAACAGTAATTATTAAAGTTATTCGGAATACTTCAGATTGTCAACTGGCTGTAGACAGTCCAATGAAATCCATTATGGTACTTCTCCAACAATGTTCATCGAACAAGTCATTTGATGAATGGATTTTTCGATGATACTCATTTATTGACAGTTCCAAACCATAAATAATGCCATGGATAAACACCGAGAGCAATGGATTCTCTGATTGAAAAGCATTTGTCAAGCTGTCCGCGATATCATAAGGATCGTGACTGAAGGATTAGCGAGCAGAGAAACTCTTCGTCACGCTCACGTGCCCCATAGGGCTCTGACCGAAATTTTAAGATATTAGAAACGCTTAGCGGAGGGGAATATTTGATTATTTTAATTAAACTGATGATTGGGATTAGGAGGTATTGCCCTCGTGGGATTAAAATTGTGTATTGATTATTTTGATATCCGCTGGGGTCATGATGATTGTAATGGCGGTTAAGTACGGGAAAAGGAAATTTTTACATATGCGTTTCAACTTGCTCATCCGAAATGAGTATGGGTATAGTAATGAAAACGAAACGACGGGGGTACCACTCTGAGAAACCTAACGTTTCACCTTGAAATTTACTAAAAAGTAACCAAATGTAACAGTTTTGAATCAATTTCATAAAATTCATGAGGTCTTCATTGATTATTTTGTAAATACATTATATTATATTTTCCAACTCCAATATCTGAATCTGAAAACTTTCCCCACATCTTAACAAAAATTACAGTATCTCAACGCGCGTTTCGCTAACCAAATTAGCGTCCTCAGGAGATCATTATAACTGAATTCTACTATACTATGTTTGTGTGTTTACGAACAATCAAGTCCAATATCTGATCCACTACAGTTTTGAGTTTGAACACCGTATTTGGACTAACGTTTGTATAGCTTATCTCTTCAATATACTGAGTGCTGGCTATTATCCAACAAGAGCTCTAGCAATTATTAACTTTTTCCTTCGTTTTTCTCTTGTGTAAGAAAAGGATGCTTTGTAAAAATATGTGTTCAAACGCATATTTTATTGATGACCCATTGATAGTTTGTTTTACTGTGGAACTCAGACTAATTGTAATGTATATTTTCATTTTAAGCGATAAGTAGGTATGTATTTGTTGAAGTTTTTCCAACATTTCATAAAAATGCTCTCTAAGCTAAACAACGAGATCAGAACTTATAGTACCTTCTATCAATCTTAAACAAAGATATCAGAACTTATGGCATCTTCTCTACAGTTGACTTGGGATATCATTTTTATAGGTAATGTTATTTTTTATCACTCAGTACTTGAGAAGCTATTACAACTGCATAGAAAATATCAAATCAAATATTGTATTTCAAAATAACAATGAATGCTGAGGTACGCAGAAAGATAGATCACTTCGAACATTGCCTCATAGCTTTTGATGTTTACCGCAGTTGAAGACGGAACTTCAAGCCACAAACCGAAAACAACAAATAATCTGTTAGCCACCGGCCATGAAAGCCTACCAAGATCAGTTCTGTAACATCTATCCGGAATCATGTGATGATCAGTCGAAGCTTCAGCAGTCCAGTGTAGAACAAATTAGTTACCTACTCAAATACCAAATACGTCATCATTAGGTATCTTTACAAACACGGAATTGAAAGGTTTTCAAAGTTTTGAAAGGTTCTAACGGTTATCATTTATATATCTCGTCTTCGTAACCTGAAAAAGCTTTGCTTACTTTCAGTAATAAATGAATATTTGATGAGCTAGGTTACTATGATCATTTACTTATTTTAGACGATTATGTAGCAGGGTTATATAATTGACCTTGGGCGGAACCTACAACTCATTTTATATTTTTCCACTTTTATTAAACTCCCATTACATATGTTTAAATCCTATATAGAACTGACGACCTTTGAAAAACCCGTCGACATCCGGCCTGGTTACCAGCGTTGGGGGCTGACAGTCCTTTCAATTAATATCTCACTTATTTTCATCAGTTTATCATATAACTGAATAGCTATATCCTGTGGTCTCCATCTCGACCAAGATACCCAGATTATTATTGATTTTGTCATTCTCAACAATAGTATTCTTATACTAGTCATCGATAAAAATACTGCACTACTGAACACATATTCAGATCTACTCAATCACAGCAATAACATCCATTATACTTTTGCTGTAAATCACAACTTAGTCATAATGTCAAGTCGAAGCTTATATACCGTACAATTATCGAATGAAACTGGAAAGTAGGTTGAACATGTATTCAACTCATATCATGACAAAGAAATGACGAATGGCGATGATAAAGCAGTTATTCGCGTGTCAATATTATATAAATAAACATTTTCATGTCTCATTAGTCCGAGATACGCGCTTTTTCAAATTGCTTATTAGCCTATTATGTCACGAGCAACACCTCTATTTTTTAGGGCGGGTTATTTTTTATCGCGTTAATCCACCGAGGAATTCTTACGTTTTCGTTGAAAAAACGCGATAGGTGAACAGTGAGAGCAACTATATTAGCGTAATCAATAAGTGAGATCTTTTCTATATTTTCGTGGGGTCAGATTTGATTACAGTTTTTTTTCATAACATTTCTTATGAAAAATATAAGAATTCCTCATTTTATTGACGAATATATTTTTGAAGATCACCTTGCTTTGTTTGGAATATAGAAATTGATAGAATCGGCATTCCAAATATATCATGTATTGAGCACTGATCTATTACATCTATTAGAAAACGGAGTATATTTTACCACTGGCGTTATAAGCAGTCGCCTGTCACCTCTTCATCTCAATATCGGCGTCCATTCAAGTGGCCCTGAGGCGGTTTATCAAGGGGACCTTTCGCTCGATCCATCCTCTCAACTCTTAAGAAAAGAAGTACGATAGGAAGAACAGGCAATACAATATATCCCTTTGGTTCTTTGCTATTTCCTGAATCGCAGCATTCCACAAACCATGATTGATTTTCCACTCCTCGAATCTTCAATATTTAAATTTTTTTGATAATAACCTTGACTCATTCAGCATTCAGATAAATAAAACATTGATTCCAAGAGACCTACTTGAAGATCAGAAGAAATAGTGGAATAATTTCATAAATTTTTCTGTAGATTTTCTATTAAAAATATCGTCCATCCCCGCTTCACTGCGTACGTACCCTAACTAGTTATTTTATGGTGTACCGGGTTTAATACTTCAGGTTGATATTCTATGTGGTCACATGGAAGCAGCGGAACTAACAGATAAATGTCCGAAAAAACAAAAATCCTCCATAGAGCTAATCATGTTATTGCCCGTTCGCATTTTCTGTTCGCCTCACTAAAATCAACGGATCGAATCGGAATTTTCATCGTAGACCGTAAATATTTTTTATCAGTGATATAGAACCGAAGTCTTACGGGTTAATTTAAACAAGTAACAGGTTTATGTAATGCAACACCTGTGCGACCATGGTGGTTCGGTCGCACGCATATTCGAGATGCGTCCATTGATAAAGGTAGCGGCACCACATTAATAATGCATGTGACAATATGGACTCGCGGCGCGGATTCATCGATCGAAATCGCCGGATAAGGAGATTGTTGATTGCAATTTCGCTATTTGAACTTGATAAATTGGCGTATTGTCAGCGAGCGTGAAATAAATTGGCTTGGAATAGATCGAAATTCATAACCGAATCATCAAAGGATTGTTCTAATTAAAATTGAGGTGGCGTTGGTGGAAGGTTTATTAAATGTTTCAGCATATTTTGATGAATAAAGGACCACATTCTATTTTAATAAACGGTTTTTGGTTGATTTTCACAAATTTTTTTATGCTGTAACAACAAAAAATGTTTGTCAAAAGCATTTAATGAACACTCGTATTTAATATCGCAATCTAGTAGATAAAATTGTCATTAATGGAAGGTTTTCAATAATTACAATAAATACATAATATTCTTTTGAGCTGGCACAGCTAGTTCTCGAATTCAATACTTCTTTGACAGAACAGTGGATGGTGAACCTGAAATTATCCAATTAACCCAGAAATGCTGAACAATGTTCAATAAATTGAAAATGAAATGGTCTGATTGATTCAGCCGTTACTTGATGAAGATCCATAGTAATTTCAAAAACTCCACAAACTTTATTTGAAAAATATATCACGACATGCCGTCAACCGGGGTGTGAATGGTATGAATTTGGATTCAAATCACTGTTGAATTAAAAAAAAATTGTGGAGATCAAATCGTGAGGTGTAGTTTATGAAATAGAAAAGGAACTATTTTTAGGGTAAATTTGTTTCTTGGGAAAATATATCTTTCGGTCTAAAGATGAAGAAGAAAAAGGCCAATATGGATGCATTGAAATAATAAATTGTCAAAATGATGAATATCTTTTCTATTCAATACTAGAGTACATTTTACTCGTAAATGAAAAAGAGTCATCCTGATAGTTGAAATATTTATTCTAAGTTATTTCCTTGGGTTTCTATGATTTATATTCTCAAAATTTTATCAAAAACTAAACAAAAAAAATTATCGTGGCAATGCTAAATCCATTTTAATTGACTCCTCACTATCCAAACTAAATGAAAATAACAACCGCTACATCTTGAAATAGATTACTTTAGCCAATATACAATATTCATGAATATATACACCGTAAAATATGTCAGCTCGTAAAAATGAATAATAATAATCCTTAATTTATCGTCAAAAAAGGTAATACAAAGCCAAACCCTGATCTGTCTGCCCCAAGTCATAAAACACTGCCAAGTTTAGTGCACGCATCTCTAAAATTACAACACGACATCAAACGTGCCGGCAAGCTACAATCATTCTTGTTGGGGTAAACCAGGTATTCCGCAAGGATCCGCTTTGGAGACACACAATAAATGTTTCACTCTACATGAAAATAAAATCATCCAAAATATGAAATTTTCGTTTCAAATTCGATAGGGATATACACACCTATTCAAACTGTACGATTGAATATGGCGTATGTGAATATTTGTTTTGTTTTTGTAAGTCTTACCAATGGTCCAAAAGTGTTCAAGAGGTGCACTCTAAACTTACCTGAAAAAAAGAAGAAAAATTAATCAAAAGATGAGACAATAAAGAATGTTTTGATTATGATGAAAATATTTGTGAAAAATTCAGAAAATTGACAGAATGATATGTTTGTTTTTGAAGAAACATAGTAAACTACAAGGATAATACCTGGAATGGATCGTCATGATGGAGTCCGCGAGAGACTAAGCCTTTGGAAGAATATTGTGATTGAGTTTATATAGTTACATGAGAATTACATTACATAACATAAATATTCCCAAAATATTTTTGTAAGTTTTGTGTATCTATATCATGGGTATACCTGTCTGAATGATATTCATTTTATGTCCAGGATAATTAGGGTTAGCATGGAAAAATCAGAAACCATGAAAGTTACAACGTGCTTATTTGAATAAAATTTTGGAAAATCTAAATTCCATAATCTAGTTCCGGGAATATTCGAAAAAACCGAATTTCGCTGTTCATTATTTTTTCGCCACTTTTCAAGTTCTACAAGTTCTGTTAACAGACCGACTTTTCGTCTACGAAAAACTATCAAAAATCCAAGTATTTTATACGGACGTAAAAAAGGCTCAGCCTTTTCAATTACAACTTCATCAATGTATCACCATACTCATTCAATTACTGAATTTCAACGAGTCATTTCGAAAAGCTCCAAAATGGGTAACTTTTACAGATTTAAACGATTTTACATCTCTCACGGTTTTCGATTTTTCCATGTTGGACCTCCCTTATTTTGTACACATTTTATATACGTTACTCCATTATTTGATTTGAAATTGAGGTGTTGCGGATGACTGACAAACTAGTGAGTGATTTTTAAAATGTCACTTTGGGATTATTTTAAATTGACGACAAAACCAAACGGAGTGAAAATTATGAAATTCCAAAGTATCAATAAAGTGAAAAAAATCTTGAATACAAACATGTTGTTAACCATAATTTTTTTTATCGACCTGAATTTGGAAAAACCTGTTTTTGCGTTTTTCACTTTTTCTCCCACGGAAATCTCTTATTTTTCACAAAATATTTCACCATTCAGTGTATTGCTATATTTTATCGATTAAAAATGATCAATATAACATTTTATTTTGATGTTAAACCTAAAAAGGCCATATACTGAATGTCGTTTTTTTTGTTGAACTATCTTTTGGAATCGGCCAATACTTGACGTAAATTCATAACCTATTAAAGAAACCCTTTATTGTGAGATTTTCACTAAACAGTTTTATAAAAAAGCAATAAGTGTTTCGATCTACAATAGCTTTTTCAGGCGTATATGAAAACATGCCTGAAAACTGTTGGCTATGTGGGAGGTCTAGTTTTAATGGAAATTATGAAAAACTATTTTTTACCCTTGAAATCCACCCCATGTTATTCCCGTTTACATCGCATTCCCATGGTTCCATATTATGAAGGTGTCATCTACGTATCTCAACCAGACTCGGGACTTCTTGTGGGCTTCTTCAATGGCCAAAGCCACAACGAATTGTCTTTCTTAGACGTATTGGTAAAGAGGACCGACACTAAATGGGAAACGTCTGTATATCGAAAACCCACTCACACAGGACAGTATCTGAACCTGAAATCCAACCACCATCAATCGACTAAAAGAGTAATCATCAAGACTCTACTAGACCGTGCTTTTGGGCTCTGTAACACAAAGGAAGGTCTCGAAAAAGAACTATCCATCATCAAAAATGACCTACAACGAAATGGTTACTCCAGAGTGATGGTAGATCAGGCCTTAGCTAGAAGACAACAAGAACTCCTCAAGGAAGAGAAGCCACCACAACCAGTACTTGTACTTCCCTACGTCAGAGGATTATCGGAAAGGATAAGAAGGATTGGGTCCAAGCACAACATCAGGCTTGAACATTTAAAGTTCATTTCTTTAGATTTGTTTACTGCTATTCTTCAAGTATAGTCCACTGACTAATAAGAATCAAAATACTCACTTCAATTCATTTTTTTCGGTTTCATACTACCATCAATATTGCACACCTCTTTCTATATTCCATAGTTCTTTCATTATTGGAACAAATTAAATTTTTGGTTGAACAGTACTATAAGCCATAGAAAATAGTCCAACGAGGTTAAAATAAGTCTGACGACTATACCGAGGTGAGATACCTACATACGAACGAGACAATGATTATTTTGAAATGGTATCTCTAAATATTCATCTCATTCACTTAGACGAATGTTTCATACATGCAGTCGAGACGCGTTGAAGTCAGTTGAATCATAGGAACACTGCCGTAGTAGTACCCTCAATTCAGCGAGACAGTGACGTCATTACAGCAGTCAAGTTGTCTCTCAGCTCACCCAGTTAACCAGAGTGCACCAAATTGTCACGTGGTGTCCTGTCACCCAGCTAGCTAGGCGGTGAGCCAATCAGAGTGTACCAAAACGTCACATAGCATCCTTCAACTGTCACCCAGCTCGCCAGCTAATCAAAGCGCACGCTTCTGCATCTCATAAAATCGTGTCGGGAGATTTGAATTTTCTGTAGACAGACAACCAGGATCAGGCGTATCCCTCAACGAGACAGACCACCCAGTCACGTGGCGCGCTTACGTCAGCCTATATTTTCGCACAACACATTTTTGTTTCATGACGTCATAAAAAGCTTTCGTAGGAGAATTGAACGCAGGTCGTTGGTGTGATAGATTTGATCTTCAGTCTCGGCACCACCATTGGATATTGAAAGTAATTGTGAAGTGCTGATAGTGATGGCTTCGGTCATTATTTTTCGAATTGTTACATTTGAGTAGTAATTATGATCCCGAACTGAGGAGAGGTATACACCAAAACCTGTCTGTAGGGGATCTATTCTAATGAATTCGCTGCTGCGTGAACGAGAAACATTTGCAAGTCGGAAAAGTAGTTGTTTTCCGGTAGGCATTCAACAGAAGCCACCGAGTAGGTATGTTGAGAGAGATGAATGTTTGAAGATTCCACTTCGAAATATGTATTTTCTCCAAGGGGTTTGAGTCTGGTAATCTTTCTGGTCATTCACTATAACCCTGGCTGCCAATCTGCAGATTAAGAAATATTCTATTGAGGTATTTCCGAAAGCCGTATCCCGGCAAAGGCGTCTTGTAGTAACTTAATTATGTGAGCAGGTGCATCAAGATCTTCTGAATTAGAAAATCTTAGTGGGAAAATAGGAAGAATCATTCTGCGTTCCGTAGATTGATAATTAGAGAACCTCTTATACCAGCACACACATTGAGCTTCAAGGAATGTTTTGGCTTTCTACTTCTCCAGCTTTATACAAAAAATGTGGTAATCTTTCAAAGAAAATAAACTCGTTAAAGGTCCTACACACATGGGAAAGTGGTTCGCCAAACTTGATTGGGCGAACCAACTTCTTGGTTATAAACTCCCTAAACACACAGTGGAGGGGAATGTGAACAACGGTTCGCCATTTCACGAGTTTCGTTCCAGCAGTTGAGATGAGTTCTTCGAAGATCGATGGTTTTGAGCACCTTCATCTTCTTCCTCCTCTTCTCGGAAAGTCGATGTTGATGTACTGTGTGTCTCGTGACCTGCGATGAAAGAAATGAGGTCGTGGTACCATAACAGTGGTTTCTAAACATTTTCCTCTGCCGCGCCGGATTTCATGGACAACTTCCCTTTTCTAAATTCCCTACGGAAACTGCTTTACTGACTAGATTCTACATTTGACGAAACTTAAGTCTGCAGTGGAAATCGTGTCGCGAGTCAACAGTAAGAGATTGTTCAACGCCTCGTCTAGCTTATTCCTGCCCCTGTACTCTTCCCTTTTCACTTTTCATAAACATGAAAACTCTCTATATGCTTCTAATGAAGTCCGTCAAAAATAAAAAGTACATAAAGTGTGCACTGCTACCACAAGCCGCCATTGTGTAGCAATGGAAACGACAATGAGGCTCTCCTACTGCAACCGCCCAAGCGTCTGCACTGAGTATTGACAAAAATAAAAATGGCGAACAACGCTTCCCCTCCTCTACACACAGTCGACCTTGGTGCGCCCTGCCGGCGAATCGAACAAGTTAGCGAACCAGGTTCCCACGTGTGTAGGCCGCCACTCCCACTACTTTCATTCATAAATTCGCAAAGTTTTCGGTGACCTCGAAACGAAGTGCGGAGCCAATTTCGTTCTTTCACCATAGGCGTGAGCTCATCTAAAAACAAACGAAATTTGAGGATGTTATAGAACATTTTGTGGTAATTTTGTGGTAAACTTATAACCAACTACAAAAACTAAAAACAATAACACCACCAGCGAATAAAGTAAACACAATATTAATTTACGACCGTTTATCATAAATAATACGATGTCCGTGGGACCGTCAAATCCCCTGATACTACAGCACTGAACGCGTTGGATGAGAATCTCATCCTAAGAGCGTTTGAAGGTCCCCGGCAACTCTGGAGGATCACGTGGTAAGAGAGCCTACTGTTTGTATCATTCGAAAAAAAGATAGTATCTTTCATATAAAGAAACTTCATTGGAGCATTCCTTGTTAAGGTACAGCCCCTTAAAGGGGGTACATAAAATTTGTATAACAATTTTTTCCACAAGCACTGAAAAAGTTACAATATCAAAATTAACCTGACGTTTTGTATTCCTAAAAAGACACTTAGCCAGTAATTCATTTGGTTTACTCCATGGTTATAAGGGGTGGAAAACGCAACCCCTAAAATTTATTTCCAATGTAACTTTCTGTCTTATTATTTGTTTACCGTTTAAAAATTATTTCCGATAGCCTGTTTCATTCTAAACAAAATATCTCTTGGGTTTTTTATCCAAAATAAACCAGTTCGTAGCAAAAAATTATTTTACGAACAACTACAGGGATACATCT
>WOGN01002121.1:0-17382 GCA_015342105.1 Leptinotarsa texana
AGTCAATTACCAAAATTTGGATGATTTTGAATATTCACTTGAAAAGTTATCAAAGAAAAACATTTTTCATTTTGTAACTTCGAGGGCCCGTAACTTGGTTACGAAGACTTTTAGGAAAAAAAGTTATATGAAGTACTGGTGATATTTTGACCCCATCTATACATTCCCGAGAGGAAAAGAGGAAGTCCAGGGACACCCTGTATACTTGACGAGTAAGTAATTCAAAAACGAATTTGAAGTTCAGCTGTAAACAAATTTTACGACTCTTACTTACTTGCAGGTATTGCAATTTAGAAATAAATTATTTACACGAAATACGACTTCATTCCTGATTTATCAGTCACGATAGTGAAAATGGTGACGAAATTTTGGTTTCGTTTCTTTACCGCCCTATACATTGATGATCAATCCCAACCGTTCTTAGAGAATACTCATTTTTACTCGCCTTTAACTGATTTGTACTCAAACTAATGTAAAATTTCCGTTAAATAAGTCGCGATTCTCAAACATATTCCACACTATTCTAGTTTCACAAAGCCGTCCCAACTTCGAGGACTATCTTGAACTATCTTCTTGCTTTTAAAACACACATAAACTAAAGCAGCGCACCATTAACCTCCATGCACATGCCATGCCGAGTGCTAGGCTAAGAGCATCTCCAAAGCGCCACCATAGAAATAGGGAACAATCCGACTTACCTCGTAAATACAGCAGCGATAAACCACGCCAAGAGGCAGATGAGTGATGCTCGCGCTTTAGTACATATATAACCAGCTTTCAGGGGCTTGCAAATAGCGTAGTAGCGCTCAAAGCTTATGGCAAGTATGGTCAACACTGATGCATGGGCTACTGTCAGTTCTACGAAGGGCACTGCTTTACCTGAAACAAATAAATCATCATTATTTTTTATTCCCAAAAAAAGAACCCAACTCGGAATATATTTGAAGGATAAGGATGCTTGTTCTTATTGTTGAGATCATAACAATAACAGCAAAGGATTTATATAAGATCAACAGGAGATTATTCGTTTGAAGGTGGTTGACAATGTTTTGTGGTGATAACGTTATCACCCGAAGACGATTGTGGATACTAACAATCGAAACGTCGTGACATAACTTGGTTTGAAACCTCTTTAATTTTTTTAATTTGTGTTTCATTTTTGCTAATAATAATTTTTAATCTTTATTTTTCAGCTTTTTTTAATATTTTCATTTTATTTCTTTGGCTGTAGCTTGTATTTTATTTTTTTGTAAATTCAGTTTTTGTTTAATAAAATTGTTATTTTCGGTTTATCTTAATAATTTTGTATTTGTTTTTTCAGGGTTTTCAAATCAATTTATATTAGATTAGACAATGGAAGTCCGAACTGATGAAATAGAAGATTATTCGTTACATTCGATTCTAAAAGTATTTGTCAGTATCTTTTCAGTATTGTCAGTGTTCTGATTGAAAACAAATTTGCGTAGGAATGGTCTAACAACAAATTTAAGATTTTGCAAAAATATTTCACATCGAAATGAAACAAAATAATTGTCTATATGAGACATCATAGTCAATAGTATTACAATATCGACTATGTTATCCATACTTGCAGTTTCATGAAACAAGAAACTTATTAGGCGAAATAGTAGATTTCCTTCTGGAGGAAGGTTATCAGTTCTTGTTTGAAACAGTAAAGACACGCCCGAAGAAGCCATCGTTTGGCGTGTTGCGTTTTTGTAAAACTGTTTAGTGAAAATCTCACAATAAGTGTTTGAATTATTTTAGATGTGTTTCAGATTATTTCCTTCAAACTGATAAAATGATGAAAAAATTGAATGGTAAACTGTCAAAACACCGTTACAATGATGAAACGCTCTTTAACAACATCAATAAAACTGACAGTCATGCAATTATCTTCTAGATGGCAGTATTGTTAAATCTAGTTGTGCATCATCCTTACAATTTGTAGCACTTAACTTTCCTAATCAAATTGAACTAATATAATCACAGATTTAAACATGATTGTGACTAAATATCGAAACTTTGCATAAATGCTCCTACAAAAATTCACCGGTTCAATTTGATATTATGATTACGACAGTGACTAGACCGTAACTCTACTGTGACAATAAATAGATATGTACAATCAAAACTCACCAATACAATGAACAGATTCAAGAGATGAAAATAAAAAACGAATTTCCACATTTCACTGATTCACATTATCTAATAGAAATGGGAAAATAATTCTTCAATTCAAACTCGAGCTTGAATAGCAATAATTCATATATGATATTCAGAATTTCAATATCTCAATCGAAACTTACTGGAATGATGAAACGTTTTTGTGAGACGAATATTTGTTAATAAAATTATACTTGTGAAAGCTAATAAAATTCAACTCATTTTTCATGAACATTCTTACAATACTAGAAGAGCTGATGCAATTTTCTTTCACAAAAGTGAAAAATGTATAGGTCAACGAAGTGCAAATTACGTTGCCCCAAGAATATATAGTTTGTTACCGAATGAGCTAAATATCTGTTGATAAGTTATTCAAAAAGAAAAATAAAATTGGATTGTCAGTAATATAATCAATACAAAAAAAAACTGAATTACACCTATTACAACTATATATCGTGTTATTCAGTATTAAACGATTTTACCCCGTAAATGTAAAATTAACCGGAATGTACTTAGATATAACTGATTTAAAAAAAAACCTTAGAACTAGAATGTGATTAATAGTATCGTGGTTGTTTTGATACAAAGATATTTAGGATTAAATTTTTTTACCATAATTATAATTTGGACTTTATATTGAATACTTGTCCTCTTACATCAAACTCATTTCGTTACTGCCTTCATATACACATAGACAAGTAGCTTTTGCAGCTACTTCTGTGTTTTTTAGTGTTTATTCACCACATATCCTAATTTAATGAGTTACCGTATTATAACATGATTTTTTTTCGTATTTATATGTTGTGAATAAACCTTATTATTATTATCATCATTATTATATTATTATCGACCTATAGTGCTATAGACCTGGCCAACATTGATCCCAAAGAAATATGAACCAATGACGCCGCCAGACCAAAATCCTCGCGAAACTGTCACTTTTTAGGATGCATTCAACGCTCTTAGATGTCATGTGGATTGGTACCGTTCTAAATTTCACAATTTTGTTTGTTCGCTTACCCATTCATCCAGAAATGTACCTCATCGCACACACGTCATTTTCTATGGTCGTTTAAGTTCAGTTCCTGGATCGGTTGAATTTTGTTTTCGATGTTTTCGGCAGATCTTGCGTTTCGTCGAAACGAGTGTTGGTCGATCGATTACTGGACCAGTGGACTCAAATTCATTCACCATATTGCGAATAGTTCTCTCGGTAGGACGATTATGGCGACCGTAAAATTGTCGAATCGCGCGGTACGTTGTCCTAACAGAACACCCATTTTGTTAAAACAATTTTATTATTTGCACATGTTTTTGGATGCTATATATGTCCATTGTGATTTGGCAGAATAGAATGAAAAATAACACCTTATTCGACACATGTAGTTTCTACAAGATGGCCGTTATCTATTGTCAAAGTTCGGAAGTCCCTGTTGAAAAAACCATTATTAGTGTTGACTTCATTTGTGTTCTTGAAAATATACAGGTGAACTTCAAAGAGTCAGAATACCGAGGTCTTTTAATGATTCTTATAGGAATTTACGTTGGGCTTTCCTGCAATATATGAGGAAATCCATTGTTGAAGCAACTGAAACATCTAAGTACAGTAAATAATTTTTGTAGAAGCAAATGCCATATCTTGACAATCATTTCAGTTTCGCATAATATTGAATCACCAGCAGGATTGATCAAATATAAAAAATAAAATTGCTGAAGAAGCTTTGAATTTCAGAGTTTGTTCAAGTTGACTTCATAAAATTTTAGGTTTTTTAAATATTTATAGATTTTGAATTTGAGGTTTATAATGACATTAATATTTTCAACTAAATATTGTTAACACCTAGCATGATTTATCAATGATATGTTATCGGCATACATTGGTCCAAGAATGGGACCATGTGGTGAAAACGCGATTGAATCAGAATTCTTCAGATTTTCTGCTTCTCCCTTTTTCTATGATCTTTTTATTGTTACTGACTTATTGTACTATTTGTTAGAAATGATAAAATCGACTCTACGGAAAGCCTCGGTAGATAATAACTGTATCCTGAGGTGAGTTAAAGGACACGACAGGAGTACAGGTAATCGCATTGCCGACTCTTCGCCAATGAAAGCGGCTGGACCCTTTGGCACCTACGGCCTGATGACTTCGATAATTGCGGAACTAGCCAAATGTCACACCCATGCTCAATCCCTAAAGAGATGGGATGAAATCATTCTTGCAATCTTACCATGATCACCGTGGGTAATCCTGCGAAGCTGGCATCGAAGGTGATGACCAGGAAAAATCTACGCTTAGCAGTAGGACTTCTGACTGGCCACTGTCAACTAAGAAAACACCTCCACAATATGGGGCTAGTGGACACACCTATATGCAGGATGTGTGAACAGGAAGATAGTAAGATGAAACTGTGTGTTTGGCGAGTCTTGGCCTACACCAGGTGAAATGAAGGAGATGTCTCCCAGAGACCTGTCCACCTTCCTGGAAGAATACTTCTCTAATTCCATGAGATTTTTTTCGTGGAACTTCATGAAATGAATGAATTGTTTTACTGATTGAAAATCTTGTTCTCAATCCAAGTAGATTCTCAGTCAAGAGAATATGGTTGCTATATTGTTACAGTTGACCAACCAACCTTTGTGTTCGAAATTGGACAAAGGTGTTCATAAATATTCTCATTGTTAATCGAGAATGAAGTAACACCTAGATAGTTCTTTATTAAATAGCACATCAAAGAAAAGTTGATGGTTATGAACAACTATCCGCACGTTTGTGGTGACGAATTTATGTTTGGTGATACTGACTTAAATTTTTTTTGTTTTTTTATTTTTTCGTTAACCAGACGTCATATCCCTACGAACAACAACCCTCGGAAGCAAAACTTGTGCAAGCTAAAGACTAACGAGGTCTTACCTTTTGACGAGTGACGATAGCCAGTGAAAATCGAGCATTCAGCCTGGGGTTCGAACTATCGACTCACACATCGGCCGATTGACTGAGTGAACAAAGCACCCACGTCAAACCGCCCGGCTACCGACCGACCAAATGCTTACCATTATTTAAAATTTTTAGAAATATTGAAGACTAACTTGATTCGACTCAAGTTTTAACGAGGACAATGATTTTTACCTCTGAAAGTTCCAATCCCTTTCTATGATCGGTGTTTTTGAGTATCATAAGATATCAATATAGCTGAAAAATATGATGAAAACTTATTCATTGCAATATTCTGTTGCAACATGATTTATGGTAAAATTATTTCATACCCATCAGAGTCCTTTCGGTTTCTTCAGAAATAAAAATCTACCCAATCAGAAATATGGAATTCAAAAATCGTCAGCACTTACCTAACAAAGACAATTTCAATTTCTTTAGATTATTATGGGAGGATGTAAGAGTAGTTGGATGCATTCAAATGCTAAAAATGAACATAGTTGACGTAATGATGGGAAATCGATAAAAGCAGTTCTGTCTGTTAAACTGCTGGAATCATAGAATGCTCCAGCATTTTACCATTGTAAATTTAATGTTGGTTGTTTGAGAACACGACTCCAACTTCGATTCACTGCAATTGACATGGCTGTTTAACGTTCACGCTCTGCTTGCCTGCATAGTCAGCGTTCATTAATTTTACAAATTATGACTTTGTGCAATGCATAAATTAAACAAACTCATAATACAAGGTATAGATGAAATAGCACTCTATAAAAGTGGTTCGTAGAAGAGTTATTCTTCGTTTACTTGATAAAAAACAAGTGAATTTTTTTAAATATTCCTATTCGTTTTTTGTGAAAAGGAACTACACCAACATACGAATAATGTTATCGCCAAGCCAAACATCAGTTTGAAGACTAATATTTCTGCGTTGTTCAACAATTGAATTATTATTAACGAATAATCAATGGTTTTGATTCATGGAAAACATTGTAAAACACGGTGATTGGTGTGTGTACAAGGTGTCTCAAAAATCAACATTAGCCATTTAACGGCTCACAGATATATTCACCAACTTTTTCAAATATTTTTCAATAAAAATGATTCACGATGAAAAGTTACAAATTCATTTATAAACCAATTATACTCTAGTTCTTGAACATTAGGTGCATTTTTAATATAAGTAAATTATTTGGTATTATGAAAAAAGTTATTAACAATGGGGTATACATAGTGTCACACACATAGGTGGAATTAGTCTTCTTCAGTAAATAACTTCTATTATGTTCTGAGATTCTCGTTTCAGAATTTCTTGAAGTCCTTCCTACGTAAACTTTTTGGCAAAATCCGAAAGTTAGTTTGTGGACACCTGATCTGTTTTCCTTGTCTATCTGTGACTTGTGGTTCTTTATATGTCTACCCAAGGAGTTAAGAGTCTTATATATGGTATGTTGCTATTTTGTTCATTTACTAGACTTTTCATTTTAACTGATGTTTATCTGGTGAGTATCTTGAAGGTGCCAGTATTGTTTTTGTGTGACGATATACTAGGTTTGTAGCTTGTTTGAAAAATTTTGTATTACTAATGTGATGAATTACATTCGGGTTGAAGTTGTTATCTACTGCAATTTGTTCTATCAGATCTGATTCTTTATTGAAATTCTCAATGGACTTTGGTCATGTGGATCAAACTGTTGAAAGCTGCTAAGTAATGTTGCTGGTCAGGGTTGAGGTTTACAATTATTTTGTATGTATATTTTTTCATAATGAATCATTGTGAGAATGAATCTTATTTGTCTCATTCATACAGTATACGTGATTTAATGATATGTGATAATGATATGAATGAGTTATCTATATACATTTATATCTCTTCAGTAACTTCAGTTACTAGATATCTCGTTCTAAATATCACATTTTTACTAAATACATTTTAAAACAGAAAAAGTAAGCTTGTAAAGTGACACGTTTATATTAAGATATCTATGGCAATAAATGATTTCTGCTAAGAAATGGTGAAATAAAAAACGTCAAGTATTAATTCAGTTTTACCGGAATTTCGCGTCAGCAAGCAAGATTATAAAACAATAATAATACAGTCATATACCTAATATCTATAAAATAATGAAATGCATGGATAATGTAAAATCAACGAATGATAAATACAATCATTGAGTCACTATTATGAGGTTTATTAACGGTTATATGAAGAAAGATAAAAATTCATATTTTTGAAATATTTCTGAAACGGACAATTATTTGTTTTTGAAAAGATCTTAATAGATGGTGTCTCAACGTACAGTACATTCTTCGATTCTACCTTTAACATACTATTCTACAGGGTCTTTCCGGACGAGCGTTCGTTAGGAATATATGAAGAACAATTCAAAACATTAACTTGAAATTTTGTGATAGTGGGTTTTATAAAATGGCCTTCTTAACTAACTACAACTAACTTCTCAACTATTTGCAACTTCCGGTCTCTCCGTTATACCAGACGTTGAGGGTAACTTCCTTATTTCAAAGGAACACCCTGTATTTCATTACAGCCTCAGCTCATTTTAGGCCCACTTTGTGACTCATAGACAGTAATAGTTGAAAATGTGAAATTTCACAGAATCACACCTTAAGCATCAGGTTATGAACAGGTCTATCGAATTTTCGAAAATGATTCACAGGGTGGTCGAAATTTCCACCTAAAACATAATATCGACAAACTGATTAACCACGATTTTTAGAAACCATTCATTATTCTATTATTTTTGGATACTAAGAAAAAAAGATTTCAAATTCATGGAGAATGTCCTATACCTAAAATACACCCCTGGCAAGATATATCCGATTTTGGGAAATAGTTGAAATCTAAATCATTCGAAGCAATGCCAAACCAAGAAAGCTTTGAAAACAAATGAAATATTATTAACTCTGTCGTTGGTAAACGGAAACTCAACATGAAAATGGATGGATTGAAATAAAATACTATCAGAGAGATGAATTATATCTTTCTTCATTGATATCGAATATAGTAATTTTATTTTGTTTATATTTTCTGAGCTTAGATTATATTTCAATTTTAGAATTTAACTTCATTTCTTTAAATTCAAATAATATTGTGATTTATTTCAACAGATTTTCAAAGACATTGCCGTTTTGTTCTAAACAAGAATATATTCTTTTTTGCCTACCACTATTTGTAGCTTTCTCAATATACTCAGGAATCAAATTATTGAAAGCTCTCAGAACCCTTCGTTTCATGTTTTATTTATCACTCACAGAATCCTCATAAACATGTTCTTCAATATATCCCCAGATAAAGAAGTCCAGTGGTGTCAGATCTGGAGAGCGAGGATGACATTTAAATGGCCCATTATAGCAAAGCCGAACATCCCATTCAACAATCCAGCAACGGTACCAGTACTATGTGCAGGGGCTCCATCCATCTGATACCATGAATTGAAACGGTATTGTTCAGAAAAATGCCTTATCGATTCACCAACCACATTCCTAAGTATATGCGAATATCTATCGCTTTTCAAATTCTCTCCATAAAGATATAAACATGAAATTCGGTTTTCCTTTATAGCACAAAAAACATTAAAACTCCATGAATCCTGGATGTTGCGCAGGCGGACCAGCTTTGGATTTTCTGCTGCCCAAAAATGACTATCATGGTGGCTGTACATACTATTCTTGGCAAATTTGCCTTTATCTGTCCATATCATGTTATTCATGAACTCAGGGTCCTCTTGTATCTTGATAAGAAACCATTCGCAGAATTCCACTCGTGCAGGTGAGTCGTGAGGTTTCAGATGTTGAATCTGGTGATATTTAAAGGGACGGTTTATTGACGTACATGAAATTCTAAGTGACTTTTCTCCGTCTTTCAACGATTTTCTGGATAGGCTGTAGGCCAAAACTACAATTTCGATGTCCTCATTGTTTACGAGTGATTTTTTTTGTTGATGACAGACGAAAAAATCCGAAATCACGGCAGTTTCTTAGAAGTCTTCTCAGAATATTTTTACTGGGTCTGTGTAGATTTGGAAATCTTTTTGCAAAAACACGACAAGTTCTGTCCATTATCTTATTGCATTCACCATGAATGATCATAAAATTCAGGAAATTTTCATTAGAATATCCCAAACGAGACATTTTGCATACAAATAGAAAACTACGAAATACACGTCAATTATATCACATCAAACATATTTGTTGTAACTTCATTTGTTTTCGAAGCTTTCTTGGTTTGGTATTGCTTCGATTGATTTACTTTTCAAATATTTCCCAAAATCCAGGGTTGTATTTTAGGTATAGAACATCCTTCATGAATTTGATATTTTCTTTCATAGTATTCAAAAATAATAGAATAGTGAATGGTTTCTATTTGAAAAAATCGTGGTTTATCAGTTTTCTCGATGTTATGTTTTAGGTTGAAATTTCGACCACCCTGTAAATTATTTTCGAAAATTCGATGGACCTGTTCATGACTTGATGCTTAAGGTGTGATTCTGTGAAATTTCACATTTTCAACTATTACTGTCAATGAGTAAGGATGTTTTCGTAGTGATGCTGGAACTGTCAAATTTTTCTCGACAACTAACAAATTTGGGTATAGGTATTGTTTCACAAAGTGGGCCTAAAATATGCTAAGAAGTTCAAAAATGTAATAAAATACAGGGTCTTCCATTTGAAATAAAGAAATTTCCCACAACTTCCGGTATGAGGGAAAGAGACCGGAAGTTGTAAATATTTTAGTTAAGAAGGCCATTTTGTAAAACTCACTACCTCAAAATTTCAAGTTTTTATTTTGAATCGTTTTCCATATATTCGTGAAAGACCCTGTATAATGACTGAACCCTTATATTTATTATTGGAAATGAATAAATAGAATTTATGAATTTTTGTAACAAGAGATCAAAATTGTTTGAAATGAAATTGAATGTTTTGTCATTAAAATTGAGAATGTCGTAAAAAATCCAGTCAGTATTTGAAAATGTTCAAAACTTGAAGATGATGTCTGATTATAAAACTTCAGTTTACTTCATTCAACTGAAAGAAGTTTCTTCGGTATTGCATGAAAGTGTTCAAAATTTTTTCCATGTTTCCAATGCCATCGTATAAGCAACATGTTATTGTCTTCGGGTGCTGATCATTTTTAGTTCAATAATTCGAAAACAATTTGCTACCGGAATTCCTTGGAAAGACATAACAATAACAAAAGTCTGACCACATCCAACAGGAAAATATAAAAATATATCAGGAAAGAATTGTTTCACGCCTGTCGCCTTTTCTTTCTACGTATTTCCCTATGGAGAGCTTTCCCATTTTTATTCAACCCTGCTTTTTATAGAAAGTGCAATGTGACAATTTTATATGCTTGAGAACAGCCATATACAAAAGGAAATAATCGTTCGATAGGTTCTTTGAACTCATGACAGCTCTAAACGATGGGTAAACGATGGAATGAAGGAAACATTCATTGAGAAAGCAACAGTGTGGATGGGTACAGGTAATGTTTGCATAATTTTGTCGTTGAATGTTTTGCAATGATACTCATATAATTTGTCTAAAAACAAATGATAGCATGTTTTTTATAAGTAAGAGAGATAAGTCAATACGAAAACTTTATTTGAAAATAATCAGGCTGGTCAATTTTGAAAGATACAGAAAGTGATGAAAATCGATGGTTCAACTTTGACAAGGATGTCTAATAATTTTTCATTTTCCAATATGGCCTCGCTTACAGGTTTTTCACTTACTTTTTATTTCCGTTATTCAATTATATTGTATCCTATTGTTATTTTTATGTAACTAATCAGATACTCGATGAAAACTAATAACACTATATATGGTAATAAAACAGTTTTCGAATTCATACCTTCACTGAATGGAAGTTCCGTCACCGTATCTTCCTCGGTTGAACTGACTGTGATCCAGCCTGACCTAGAGATGATGGTAGTTATTTGAAAAATATCACTGTATTAGAAAGTACTCAAACTATAAAGCATACGTTTCGAATTTGAAGACGCTGCGTTCTTCAGTATTTGTTTGAAAGCCATCAATAGTGAACTTTTTAGGTTAATTTGTTAATAAGGAGAAAATTGGTCATCGTTATGTCGTTAAATACTTTCAATTGAGAGCCTCGGCACAAACAATATAAAAGCTGAACTAGATTCTACTCTGGGCGTATCTGCTACTTCAACAGTAAAATATTGGGTAGCAGGGTTCAAATGACGCTGTACGAGCTGCCAAGACGAGCATCGCAGTGGTCGACCATTGCGAGCTAGCAAAGCATTTCGAAAAGTGCAGTACATCGTATATTATCTGAAAATTTGCACATGAGAAAGCTGTGGGCAAGATAGGTGCCGGGTTTGCTCACACTCGAGCAAAAGCAGTGTCCTGAAGATGTTCCAGAGCAGAATTCTTGCATTGTTTCATAACGATAGATGAAACATGGATCCATCACTTCACACCCAAGACAAAATAATGATCCAAACTGTGAACTCAAATAGAAAAACCGGTTCCAAAGAAGGCGGAGAGTGTTTCTTGTGCTAGCTAGATCATGGCATCGGCTTTCTGAGATGCCCGTGAGATAATTTTCATTGATTATCTTGAAAAAGGTAAAACTATCAACGGCGAATATTAGTCGAATTTACTGCAACGTTTGGCTTAGACAAAAATGTTTTTTCACCACAGCAATGCACCAGCTCACAAATACATTATCGCAATGATCAAAATTATCGAAAAAAGGTTTAAATTCCTACCTTTGTTTTTTCACTTCTTTGATTGACGACTTGTTTATTTTGTAGAAATTCATGTTCACTACAAAAACACACTTTTGTCTATTTTCCACGCTATTTCTTTATTGTGACTAGTTTCGGCTATTACACCCGAATAGCCGAAATCAGCTATATTCTATTGATAACAGATATTTGGCTCAATTTTATCAGTATTCTTATAACTTGTGTTATTCGTAAAGAATAATCTGTTCCAGATTATTTCCGAATATTCTTCCATCAAATTATTTATTGGTGACATTGAAGAAGAATGAAATTATGAAACGACAAAAATTAATTGGCACTCTGGGGCGACTTCATTGATTCCAGAGGCGCATTTGCTTTTTTAGCTGCATAAAAACCCGTAATAACCTGCAGCACCACATCATCTGAAGATCTTCATCTACCAAATTCCTCTCTTTCTTAAAAGAAAATGTAGAGTGTCTCCAGAGGCTCCAATAAATTCAAAACATCGCCAGAACACTTCGTGACACGACTATCGTCAAACTTAAATCAGTCCTGGAATGGCTCGAATCACTCTTGGAGTGATTCATTTTTATGACATTTTTAGGAGGTGAAACTTCTAGTTTCTGTATTTTCAAAAGTACTTCTTTCTGGTGAATACGGAAATATTCTTCACGTATATGGAATAGAGAGCTAACACACCATAAATCTCCCTTGAACGTTCCACGTCGATCTGGGATGTTTCAGACCTTTCTCGAACATGCAACAGCATTCCAGAATGTTCCAGGATGTCTGGGGATGTTACTGAATGTATTCCAATATTCTCAAATACTCTGGATTGTTCAAGAACATTTCTGAGGGTGAAACTTTCAGTCCTCATAAGTTGAAAGCACTTTATTCAAATAAAACAGAAACCTCCTTCATATATAAGCTGAAGTGACACTGCGATGAAAACAAAAGTAGGCTCATATGGTCTTCTACCCGACCAAAGTCGGATCGGGTCGTTAATAAATAATATTACATAATCATATGTAGTCCATTAACGTCCAAGCGATCAATATCCATATTGCGTACTAGGAATCACACCTAAAAGTGTACGATCTAAAATGTTAGCTTCACAAGTTTCAACTTCTCTGAGTGTGTTTTCATGATATGCTACAGCTGGTTAGCGAAAGAAAAGATTTTAAATAGGTTTTTGAAAACTGATAACATTGTATCTTGGGCATATAAAATGCTAGATTTCATGACCCGCTCATTATGAATTCCGAATGTCATAGTTGAAGACTTTGGCCTGTCCAATTTTGGAATACGGATCCATCATCTGGGTACTCTATCATAAAGTTTATAATGTCACCCTTGATTCAGTAGAAAACAAATATTTGAGTGTTGTTCAGAAACTGGACTAGGTCAAGAAGGATATGAGTGTTCTCAAATTTTTAATTACCTAAATTTGCATTTTCTGGAAAACACCGAAAAATAGAAGATCATTACTCTTTCAGGAATTTAATATACAAGGTTGAAAACCCATAATTAATAGGGCAACAAACAATCTTGAGACATCAACTAACCAAATAGCATTTTAATGTAATCCAAAATATTATAGTCGATTTGTTTTTGAATGAATATGTGAGCATCCAAAACTAATATTGGTATTTGAACAGAGAAAGTGAGGTATGCGAATAACGCATATGTCAGGAAATGTGAGCATTATTTTTCATTCAACATGGATCTAGAATGCTTGTAATCCGAAGACAATATAAACAAATTCCATCACGAAGGTGAAAAAGGCTGAACAGAATAATTAAAACAATAAACATAAATTGTTATTGGGTTCTTTCAGTTATTGCAACATTAAGGAATACTGAACAGGCCGTTTCCTTGTAACGCGTTCTCTCAAGGAAAGGAAAAAACAGTGAAAATAAAATGATATAAATTAATAGCTACTCTAACTTAATGTGACGGCTTTACGACCATTTAAGCACCCAACTATGTAGCAGATATATGAACTTGATTTGTTGGGGATGTAACAGACTATTTTCTGCCAAATCAGGTTTCTTTAATGGGAAATTGTTTCCGTGAGTGGGAATTGCATGAATATTTGATACTCTGCTATTTTGGGTAAGGCTAATTTAAAATATTTATGAGAACGCCTGCACTGGAGATCTCTTTGAATAGGTACAATTCACTTTTAAACTGAGTTTAAAGTGAGTTCGATTCGATTTAAGATCAGTCTAGGAAGTTGTTTGCCTGTTGAATATCGACTTTTAGTACAGTCAATATAGGTTTCTTCTGAACCAAAGTCATATTTTCACAGGAACTAACTTTTTTGTCAGCCAGTGGAAAATGAAAATCCCCGAAAATATTAAGGAAAAGTTTTCTTATTTACTTTATTATACAGTGAAATGAAGACATATAAGTTCTATAAAATGTCTTATTGATACATTTTTATAAATGAAGTATTCATGACTTCTTTATTTTCTCATTTGTGGTTTGAAACTATGACCATTGAAGAAGCCCACTATAAACCTCGTGTCTGGTTGAACTACGTAAACGACACCTTCATAATATGGAACCACGGGAATACCGAACTAGACGCTTTCCTGAAACACATCAACATCGTAAGACCTTCCATGACTTTCACAATGGAGAAGAAAGTCCACAAAGAATTGCCATTTTTAGACGTATTGGTGAAGAGGGCCGACACTAAGTGGGAAACATCTGTAAAGAAAACCCACTCCTACGGGACAGTATCTAAACCACAAATCCAACCACCGTCAATCGTCTGAAAGAGCAGTCATCAAAACTCCATAAGACTGTGCTTTAGGGCTCTGTAATTCAAAGGAAGGCTTCGGGAAGGAACTAGACATCATCAAAAATGATCTTTCATGAAATGGCTACTCCAGGGGGATGGTGGAACAGACTTTGGTTAAAAGAAAGCAGGAGCCTCGCAAGGAGCTTCCAATCACCGTCAATCGACTAAAAAAGAAGTCATCAAAACTCTATTAGACCATGCTTTAGGGCTCTGTAATACGAAGGAAGGCCTCGGGAAGGAACTAGACATCATCAAAAATGATCTTTAACGAAATGGCTACTCCAATGGGATAGTGGAACAGACTTTGGCTAAAAGAAAGCAGGAGCCTCGCACGCAAGAGGAGCCGAGGTACCTCTATGGAACATTATTGACTTTAGGTTGATGATGACCACTATCTTGCACTGACGAGCGGCTGGGAACCCGAAACCGGTCTGCAAGTCTGCCCGTTCCAAAATTGAAGGTCGACTCTCTCAGTTGTATTACCAATTGCATATGAAGGAAATTCTTTGTGAAAATTTCTGCACTGACGCCTGTCGGATATAGTCCAACGCCGTTCGTGGTATCAGCCAGTGGAGAAGTTGTTTTCTGATAGGCATCAGTCCATTCAACCTACTATGTAGGTGTATACGAGACGGGCTTGAAGTTCATTTCTTTAGATTTGTTTACTGCCTATCTTCAAGCATAGCCCACTGACTAATAAAAAATCAGGAATAGTAGAGCATGTTTGGACTCATCAACATAACATCGACAACTTCATCAGTACCAGCATCATTTACTTTATATGCTGATAACATATCAGTTCTTATCTCGGATAAATCAGATGTACTATTGACGGAAAAATGCCAAGAAGTCTTTCAACAATTGCATGGTTGGTACTCTGCTAATCATGTATTCCTCAATATTGAGAAAACAAATTCTATGAGGTTCCACCTTCGTCAAAAAAGATGTGAGGATGTTGAGTTTGGATTCGATAACACACATATTTCCACCAAGGATGATTCGATCTCCTTCCTAGGCTTTCATTTAGATCAAAATTTAAACTGGGCGAATCACTGTTGTATTCTAATATCTAAACTGAACTCAATATCATACCAATTTAGAGCTACTAGGGAAGTTCTACATATGAATCAACTCATTTCTTTATATTACGCCCAAATCGATAGTCGATTGCGGTATGGTATCTGTTTCTGGGATCTATCCCCATGCTCCAAAGATGTTTTTTTGCACAGAAAAGAGTCTTACGTTCTCTTGTCAACACATCAAGTCGAACTAGCTGTAAGTAATTTTTTCAAAAATATAAGATTTTAACGATGGTGTCTATTTTGATTTTGGAACTCTCAATATAGTCTTTTCAGCAGAGAGATACCTTACTCCAATCTAAAACCAAATACAATTCGAAACTCGTCAAAAATATGATTTGCCCGTACCATTTAATAGACTCACCCCAGTCTACGGCACCCAGAATTCTCAATAAGTTACCAGTTAAGTTTAACTGGGAAATGTCTGTATAGTATTGAAGAATATTTGTATCTGTAAATATTTGTATGGTGCTTTAACTTATACTTATATCTTTAATGTTTGTATGTTGCTATAAGTGATTAGACTTAAGTATATTCTGACTATTCCTATACAATATAAATTGTCGATTGGAAAGTAAAGAATTGAATTGAATTGAATGAATAATCATCCTACTCAGAGGAGTATTCGCAATGTGATAGATAAATCTGAGTCCACTGGTTCAGTAAACGATTAACCAACGCCCGTACGTCGAAGCAACGCAAGATCTGCTGTCTGTGAGAGTATGCAAGAGAATCCGATGCAGTCAATTACGCGTCGCTCATAAGAAATCGGCCTTTCGCAGACCACAACTTGGCGAATTTTGCGACATAACTTGGGCCTGCACCCGTACAATGAGCTCTAGAGCATTTGGCAACCGGTGCTACATGAGGTACAAGAGGGTCCAATTCACCACGAAAAAGTCACTATTTGGTGTGGATTGTGGGTTGGCGGCGTGATCAGTACATATTTCTTTTAGAACGACCTTGACCAGACCATCACTGCCAACGATGAGCCACACTATAGGTCGATGATAACCAACTTTTTCAGAAAACAAAACCGTAATAATTATTAATAATAATATTTTTTTTTTTTCACCGTAGTGTGCGCTGATCAGGCCCTATCCCCCGAAGCCCCGATATATTCGGGAGAGCGCGCCAGCATTATCAACCAATGACCACTCCCCACACCGTAGGGTAAGTGATCTTTGGTTCCGAGACTTATGTGCTCTGAGCAAGCGCAGTGAGCATCTGTGCGGCTAAGATTTCTGCCTTATTGCGGCAAGCCTGTATGCTTTTAAGATTCGAGAGTAGAGAGGACATCATTCCTCCAAGGACTCCAATAATCAGAACAATCATCTTGATAGAGTGATCTGGATAGAGTCTGCGGAGTTCGAAGAGAAAATCTCGATATTTTATCCGTTTTTCCTTCTCTTTTCTGACAATATTCGTCTCGCCAGGAGCTGAAAACTCCACGACAAATATCGTTTTGGTCTGGTGGTCAAGAAGGACTACATCAGGCTTATTAGCTTGTATGAGCCTGAGGGTGGGGAACGAATAGTTCCAATAAATTCGGCACTTCTCGTTTCCCACAACGGATTCAATATCCCCCGGAGCGTAGGGCAGCACCGGTGTCTCGTCAATACCGTAAGAGTGTCGTAGATGGTAATATAG
>WOGN01002122.1:2332-17377 GCA_015342105.1 Leptinotarsa texana
AAATCATCTGGAAATGGAATTTTCCACAGGTGATGATCGACTGTATTGCCAAACATGCGCCAAACAAACTGACTATTATGAGGAAACAAGTATAGCTGAGGCACCAGTCAATCTAATAATAACACTGATGATCTTCAAACAAGACTCAACCTCTGACGGAAGCAATAAACTCTTTCAAAGGTTCGAAATAGATGAACATTTCAATCTAGCAGACCACTATTATAATGTTCATGCAGTCATTGTTCACTGTGGTTCTGGCGTTGAATTTGGTCATTATTACGCCTTGGTCAAAGACAAAACGGGCTGGTTTGAGTTTGATGATAGTCGTGTCACGAACTGTTCTGGCGATGTATTGAATCTATTGGAGCCTCTGGAGACACCCTATATTTTGTTTTATGAGAGAGAGGACATTGGCAGATGAAGATCTTCAGATGACGTAGTGCTGCAAGTTTTTCCGGGGTTTACTGCAGCTGAAAAAGCAAATGCGCCACTGGAATCAGTGAAGTCGCCCCGGAGCGCCAATTAGTTTTTATTGTTGTTTTTATTTTAATTGTTGTTTTATAATTTCACAAATAAAATATTTGATTTTCAACATTTAGGTTTTCGATTTGAGGACGCCTCTCATCAAAAATCTAATATCTTGTTGGAATAATCTTCCTTTCATGTTCATTCCACAGACGATACCGATTTTCGGCATAACCAATCATTCTACAAATGTCACTTCTCTCATCTAATTTTGTTTTTTCCTTTAGGTATTTGAACAAAGGCTTTGAAACCAAATACTCTTATTTCAGACAAATCTGGTTTAAATCTTGTTCACATTTTTTTAGACGTCGTATGTAACTTTTGTTTATTAAATACATACGTTGCTGCGAAAACCGTTTCTTTCCACACTTCTTTTTTCATTTTGGCATCAAATATCATTGTTCACCATTTTGTTGAGGTGTATATCTCATCGTGAAAATCAATTTCACTCATTTTTCTTCTCAAAATACTTTGAGGGCAATTTCATTGAAAATTTGCTTGTTACTAGTGCTTCATGAATTTTAAAATACTTCAAAACTTCATTTTTACTTTTCAGCAAATATACAGTGGTGAAATGAATATAATCATCAATAAACGTGATGGTTGAAGGAGTGATTAGTCCACAAATATGACTATGAATGATAACCAATGACCTTCTACTTCTTGGTTTATTGATATTCTTGAATGGCAGTCTTGTTTGTTTTCCTCTCATACATTCTTCTCAAATTTCCGCCCTTTTGCTTTTGAAATTTGTAATTCTCTCCTCCATTTCGAACCTTACAAGATAATCCAGAATGGAATGACTTACGTGCCCCATATTCGGCAATGCCATAAGTATTCTTCATAATTAAACGTCATGTGAGCTATACAACTTTGTTTCAAACGGAACGTTATTTCATAAAGATGATTACTTCTACTACCTTCGACAATTAAACCAGCTAAGATGTATAATTTTGCTTTTCCACGTTCGAAAACAATGTTGAATCCCGTCGTTTCCAGTCGCCTCATATATTTACTCTCAAATCAGGAACAGAAAGCACATTTTTATTTCTAAATTTTCTTGTTTCACTTCGATTTGATCAATTTTTGTTGCTGATAATGATTGTCCTGATTTCACGACTGCAATCGAAATTGGTTTCAAAATTCCCTTCGCAACAGTAAAGAATCTGTCATCATTAATCAGATGATCTGTTGCTCTTGAGTCAAAGCGATTATATTTTATTCTCGTCATTTTTAGTTCTCTTCTGATGTAAGGAAAGCAATACTAGCCACGGTTCCCTTCATTATCTTCGCTTATTTGCTCCGCTTCACTTCTATAATTTCTTTTCTGATATTTAAAGTGACTCTTGTATTTGCATTCTGACATTTAACGGCCTCTGACTCCGCATCGGTAGCAGTTGAATTTAAATGGTCTGGATTCTAGGTTTCTCTTCTCTCCACTTTTATTAAAATAGGATGCACTTTGTAGTTCATCACTTCTATGTCTATTGTTTATCTTGTTCTCTTCGTCAAATATTATTCTTTTCACTAAATCCAATATAAGTTTATGTTCAGGGAATGTCTCTAATACTGTAGTTAAACTATCAAACGGTGGTGGTAACGTAATCAATAAATGTGTAACGACCTGAACTCCTAAATTTTCACCTGACGATTTCAAGTATATCACAATCTCATCAAATTTTCTCGAATGACTTTCCATACTGTCGTTTTCCTCTGATTTTTTAGCTTTAAAAGTTTCTTTCTTGAATAAATTCTGCTGGCAAGTTCTTTCTTTTGATATGAATTTTCTAGTGCTTCCCACATTTCTTTCGCAGATTTCTTAATCTTTAACGCATTTCAAATGCGAATTAACTAAGCACTTCAAAGTAATATTATCGCATGTCTTTTTTCTTCCAGTTGGAGTCTTCCGGCAAGGAAACTACTCAATTAATCACTTCTTCAACTTCATGTTCTTTGAACAGTAATTCAATTAGAAATTTCCAATGGTTGAAATCTATACTATCAAACTGACGAATTTCCAACCTATCATCTGCATTCATAACCTTTTGGAATTGATTACTTTTTCTGAGATGAAGAAAATGAAATGTTTCTTTTGACTTTCATTGACTAAAACTATTTTTCTTTTTTTTCAGTACAATGGCAACTATATACAACTAGATAAAATGAAATTATAATTCAACTAAAGTGAATGATGTTCCCATATTCATTCCCCAACATTTACTGCCCTATTCTTTGCGCGTGGCAATCCACCAAATGATTTTTCTGTCATTATGTATTACTATAACATCAGTGAGCCCCATTTCCATGAAAAGTTCAGTTTTTCAATATTGACTCTTGACTGAACCTTTTTTCTGAGAATAGTACAGCGAACGTGTCACAAGAGGCAGCACTAGTAGTAGGGACAAACATAAACTATTCACATTTGAAACAGTGTTATTTACGTAATATTAATTAATTATTTAAAAATATAAATCTGATATAAAAAATGATTTTGTCGGATAATCGATATCCGGAAGAAAACGTGTTTTTTCATACCATTTATAAAACCTCATATTAATGAGGTTAGATGTAAGAAATGGATAAACGCTTCGAGGAGAGTGAATTTAACAGTGCAAAACATAAATAAATATTCATATGTATGCTCTAAACATGAAATGAATAGTGATTTTTTCATATCATAGTAAATAATCATATCATAGTTAATTAATTACTATTGATTAGAACGATATATAACCTCAATCGTTTATTGAATCATATTTAATTAAATTTATTTCATTACCATCTATATTTGATTCATATTTCACTCCGAAATAAATCTGAAATTCATAATTATTTTAAATTTATTTTATTTGAGTTTGAATCTACCGCTTCCCTTTTTTACTAGAGTCTGTATTCTAACCTGTCTATTCACTTTTTTCAGTAACTTTTAAATTACGGATTGCAAGCCAACGTTTTAATATTACAACATTGTTATCCTTTACAGTTGCAAATTTTAGTTTTGCTCCAAGAACATTTTATTCTGTTAAAAACATTCTTTTTTTAATTGTACTTTACCATATGTTTATATAAAGAATATGCAGTGTTTGTACCTACCGAACTACTAGCGCTGCTAGTGAGTGATTTTTCGTACTTCGGGAAAAAGGTTCATTAAATTTGCTCAAAAATCATTTGATTTATTTTCATAATGACTCCCTAGTTTCAATTTTTTATTCCAAACAGAAATTGATAGGTTCAGTCACCTGCAAGAATATGTGATGTATGGAATTTGTGTTGAAAATCCATGACAAAAATAATGAAAAACGATTCATTATGAGATTTTTATAAGACGGTGAACATGCCCCACTTTTATTGGTTACATCTGAGAAAACTTGTCGAATAGTATTACCTACTACATCAACGCTGTTGTTACATTCAGTAATTAAACGTTCTAATTTCAACTAGTTTATTTTACTATAATATTCATACTGTTTTACACCTTTCAATACATTCATTACCAAAAACCCTGTAGGTCAAGGCTGAACAGTTTTCTACATAAAACATAGAACATGAAAAAACACAAAACACTTTAAAACCAGCGTTCATAACAGTGTTGATAGATTTCTTATATTTAAACAACTCAACAAACGCAACACATAGAGGATAGATCATAGTATAGATCATGCGTATAACCTAATAGAACTTAAGGAAAATTTAAAAAACCGAATATATTTTCAAATGGATCACGTTCAGAGATGAATTGAAACTATCACGTGAATCATGTAAATACTGGAAGTTCAATACCATCAAATGTAAAGAACGAATTCAAATATTTTTTTGACACGTGACCAATTCTGCCAACCCAAAGATCATTGAATACAAAGAAGAAACATCAAGCAAAATATGAATGATTATTAGAGAATAAATGTACATAGGAGAGCTCACAAAATTTCTTTTCTCTACATATGTTCCTTTGAATTCCACATTTTCTGTTCTCTTTTCTGATATATTCTGAAATTTCCTCTCACTTATAGTTTTTCATCAACTGGTCCGGATTTTCACATTATGGTTTTTTGTTTTCATAATCAAACCACAGTGATAGTCTTATAAATCAATAACAAAATGTTTGCTGATTAGAAGTTAGAATTGATTTCTTTGAAATTGGTAATATTTTTTCAAATTTGTTGTGTTATTTTTTCATAACTCCTAAGAAATGTTTTCCATTACTGACTTCTATATACTCTAAAGAAGAAATAAATTCCGATGTCGCATTTTTCCTTGATCTCTGAAGCTTGAAATTCTAGCAGATTAACTAGTTTTCATATTTCAACTGAGAATTAACCCAATGTACGATAAATCTAGTTTTGTTGCATTTCTAAGTTAAATTGCAACTCACAAATTGTCATATAAGTTCATTATAGAATAACCAAACAAACTATTTATGAAATTTACTTACTAAATGTATCAAATAATTGGATTAGGCAAAAGAATGTGAACTGAGAGATACACTTTTGCACTTTAACAAAATAGTTCATTCGAAATTGGATATTACCAATTATTGATAAGATAATATTTTATTTTACGTAATACTACAAAGTGATACAGCGGATCACTATCTCTATCGATATTGTATCAATTTTCATAATGTTTAAACACATGAATCGTAATGGAAAACCTTATATAGGTGAATAAAATATTAACCTTTTTTTCACCGCGTTAGGTTACTGCCTGAATTCGGAGAAAATTTTCAAGAAAGGGGTGTTTTGTATCTAGTCTACTTTATTAGGTACAAAGTTGGATTAAACCCTGTTAAGTGTGTTGATGAAGATTTATGTCAATATTATTCACATAATTTTCCTGTCCTGTTGAAAAATTTGTTAAAATATATTTTCCTTAACCAGCTGCGAAAAACAACTCTCAGAAGTCTAAACTTGTGCAACGTGCGATGTCTAGCAAGATAAAACGGTTTTATCTTCCTCTTGAAGATGATCACTTGGTGATCGAAACGATTGGTGTTGGGAAAAAACTCCAGTAATATTCATCATTGTATGGAATAAAACTTAGATACTCATTTTCTCATATTGTAATTCATTTAAGAAACAAAACTTTTTTAAAACACACAAATAAATCATAACAGCTGTTCGAAATGTAGACCGACAAAATCCAGGCATTTTCGAGCTTGTTTAGCGGAGAATTGTTAAGGCGTTATATTCTGAATGACTTATCTTACTAGTACTTCCAGGTCCTCGCGGGTTGTTGGGTAAGTTGCGATGACAATATTTTTCAAGTGACCCCAAATGAAAAAGTCCAACGGGGTTAAGTCGGGTAATCTAGCAGGCCACCAAAGAGGACCATGTGTTCCAATCCATTGCTCCCCAAATTTATCACGAAGGACTCCGTCACTATCCTACTATTATGGGGAGGTGCCCCATCCTGCTGAAAAAACAGTCCATTCACCAGATTAAGCGGTAAATCTTCTAAATATCCTTCAATTTAATTACTGAGAAAATCTAGGTATCTATCACCACTCAAAGGACCATCAAATATAATGGGGCCAATTATCCTAATCCCTACTATTCCCAGCCAGGTATTGAGTTATTGTAAATTTCCCTGCCGAAGCAAATTATGATTTTCTTGTGCCCAATATCGAGTATTCTGTCTATTAAAGAAACCAAGATTGGTTAATCTTGACTAATCTGAGAATACAATTGTTTTAAAAAACTCATTATTGAGCTGAACATGATTGTGTAGAACCCATGTGCAATATTCCACCCTTCTTACGCTATCGGCGTCATACAGATGTTGGTGAAGTTGATATTTGAAAGATCGATACTTAAGTTTTTTTTTATCGATTTCCATCCTCTGAATTCCTCTTCAAGACACTTGAAATAATTTCTAGCCGGACATTGTCGTGCGGGATATCTGTCGCTCCGAGTATAACCGGTGAGCCGCAACTGCATTTTGCCGACATTCCCCATAAATCAATAGGATATCTACTTTCTCGTTTCTGTTATACACTTGTGGCATTTTTAACTTATTTCTGTTAGAAATCCGATTGACAACAATGTGTTCAGTAACTATCAAACAATGTTTGTTTATGGAAATGTCAAAAGTTGTTTGTGATTCATAACCACCTCATTAACTTACCTTTAGTAAATTGCGAAAATACTTAATAATTTTTATGGCTCTCTAGATCGAAAAATAAACCGAGCGTCTTAACACTTCAAATATCAAGTATGTATCATTGGGTTCAGAAAATTGTGTGGATTTCGAAAATGTAATAATATGCACGGTGTTCTATTTGAAAATTAAACGTTGATAAGATTTCCGAAAAAACCGGAAGTTGACAAAAATCTCAAATTACGTGAAAAAGTGCCTTGTAAGCATAATCAATAATAATAGTTCCGTAAAAATAGGTGAAATAATAAAGAAAAAAAGGGGGGTGTACCATAAGTCTGTCCCACATGGTATACTGTTGAATAAACAAACCTATTCATTATGTAAACATTTTGAATTGGAAAGTTTATAAAAATATTATTTGTATATGAATAAATAACCATATTTATTAGTTTTAACAAGTATTTATGATTAAACACCCAAATGCATAACACTACAGGTAGAAAATCTTTTGTTTGTGATACAGAAATAGAGTGAACCCGGTAAAGTATTATAAATTTGCCCATATGATCTATGGAAGTCATAAAATTTGTAATCGATTTAAAATACCCTTCAATTGAAATAATTACTGAGCTCTCCAGAGATCGATGATTCAAACAAAATGCGTTAAAATCACTGAGTATACATTCATTGTTATGAAAAATTCTTATTGACATTTGTTTAAATCGAGTGAGTCTTCACTTATATCGAAATATTTTCATTTCAGGATGATTTCTTGGATTGTTTCGGTGATTCCGAAGTAACAGGAAAAATTGGTACTGATATCAGGGAAGGAAAATGCACTTGGTTAGCCGTTGTAGCTCTCCAGCGAGCTACTTCTGCTCAACGAAAAATCATGGAGGAACATTACGGAAGGCCCGAAGCAGAGTCAACTCGAATTATCAAGAACCTTTACGAAGAACTGAGTCTACCAGCGACGTACGCAGTTTACGAAGAGGAGAGTTTCAACATTATTCGAACTCACGTGCATCAGATTTCGAAAGGGCTACCCCATGACTTGTTTTTCAAGATAATGAAGAAAATTTATAAACGAGATTCATAGATTTTTTCCGGTGAATATTGTTAACTTCTGTAATGAATTTTATTTTGATTTCCATTTAAAAGTGTACTAGTCCAGCAAGTCAATTATATATATGTAGCATGGATAGTAGCATGAATATTGTTTGTAAATAATAGTTATCACTTTTTTTCAACTTAATGTACTTAAGTTGTATTTTTGAAATACTGGTTGATTTTGAATTTGATACTGTACTTTTGTATGACTGATAAGAGAAAATAAAGGATAATATAAAATGTCGTAATGTCGCTTTCATGGTTCTTGAAAAGATAATTTATAATGGAATGATATGTGTCGTATCCCTCCTTCTGGAAAATCTGAAAGAATCAGAAAATGTATGACAATTGAAATTATATTATGAATTATACTATATAAATAGACACATAGATATTTAATTCCCAAAAGGGATACCATATACATAGGAATGCATTTCATTAGGTCGGGCTTCCAATGTCTAATATGATATAAATTAATTAGAAATCCCTGAATGAATCTATAAAAATTAAAAAGATTAGTTGAAAAATAACAATTATATTAAGCAAAAAACTTACGATGCACTGTTTGGAACCTTTGGTGTAGTAATGAATATTACTGGAGTTTTTTCCCAACACCAAATCGTTATTTTTAAACCTCTACACGTGTTTTGATCACCAAGTGATCATCTTCAAAGAGGAAAATCAAAACTGTTTTAATCTCATCTTTTAATCTCAAAAATAAAAATGAAAACATAAAAAATTGAAGATTCAAAAATTATTAACAAGAAATGAAAATCAAAAACTTCCAAACCAAGATACTCCACAACCTTTCGATTGTTAATATCCACAATCGTCTTCGGGTTATCACCCAAAAGCAACTTGGCAGCATGTCCAACCAAATCATTGTGTTAAAAAACCAATGAAAGAAAATGTTCAATATTATTTTCAACAAAATAAATCGCTACTTTATATTATGTTGATTTCGGAATATCAATATGTTCCATATTGAAGTTTCATAATAGTTTTTTGATTTTTGCAATTGTTTCTCATTCGATGCGAATAGGAAACTTTGCTGACTAGCAATAACCACACTTAAATATAAAAGAAGATAATGTACATATTTTTTTCATTAGGCCTCCAAATTTATAATAAGTAAAACATCACTTATGTCACTCACAAGGCACAACGTTAAAACTCAAACTTCGACTTTGGCAAATGAAAACATCGGCAACCTGATTTTCTGATGGAACACATTGAAGTGTATGTACGTTCTTTTAAAATTATTGTCTTATAAAGTGAAAATGAAAATCAATACGTTCACACCTCATGAGAAGTTCTTGGATTTTTCACAGATCTGATAGCATTTTGATTAACCATAAATAAAATTGAAAATCAATTAATTTACTCAAAAAGTGTATGCAGTTACTTCAACCAAACAACTTAATAACTTTGCAGGCTACAATACAGAGCATTTCTATAATGCCCTCCCTTTTATTTTTTGAACGGCTCAACTCAAAAAATTGAAATTAATGGTGATGAAATTAATGCGTGAATACTTTATTTTAATGTGAAATTGACAGATGAAACTTTCAAGATGGCGACTAGGCGCCATCTGGGGAAAAAAGTAAATGGAAAGAGGGTTCTTATGACACATCTTTTTGAAGCTCCTGACAAATGCTTTAAAACCCTAGAATATAATGTCAATTTCTTCAACTACTACAAAACGGCGGAACTTTTAATAATTGCCTGAATGCATTGACATTTAACTACATAATATGAGGTAATAGGTTTGAGGTCAGTTCAGAAGATGCTCGAAATGGTTGCCTTGAACTTCTTGACATATAAACAGCCTATCTGATATGTCGCGCCGAACATTTTCGAATACAGTAACGTCAATATCTTTTCTACAAATATTTATTTTTTTATGACGTATATGCAACATTAAGGCAGGTTCAGTTTTGTACACCTTTTGCTTCAAATATCCCCATGAAAAAGTCCAAAGGTGTCAAATCTGGCGAGGGGGTTGGCCATTCTGTAGGATCTCGACGGCCAATCCAAAGACCGGGAAAAGTAGTATCCAAATAATTTCTTACTTGTCTGGAGCAATATTGTGGTGCTTCATCTTGTTGGCATACAATATTCATATCGAATTTATCAGGATTCGCTTCAGCAGCATATTCAAATACAGTTTCCCTGTTAAATTTTGATCAATAAACAGAGGTCCTACAATATGGTTTCCCAATATTCCTGCCCAAACGTAAACTTTTTTATGATATTGGGTATGTGTTTGCCGGAAAACGTGAGACATGGTGTCACTCCAATAACGGCAATATTGTCTGTGAACATTGCCGTTTAAAAAAAATGTACATTCGTCACTAAAACAAATATTGTAGGGATAGGTAGGATGCCCTGCAATGGATTCCATCATGATTTCGCAGAATTCTGTTCTTCTATCAGGATCATCTTCAGTCATTTAGTGTACCATTTTAATTTTTTATGGATGATAGTTAAGTTACGCGTAGCGCCGTAAATGAAAATTGCTTCAATTTTTTTTTAATGGACGAAAATTAACCATTTTAGAGATTGTTGACGTGATACCTTTTTACTAGTAAAACCAAAAACTAAATGGGAATATTCTGACTGAACAACGATGTTTATTGTCGTACTCACATTTTTTGTCGTTTTGATGAACAAAAAATAAACTAACAAACCTTAACGGGTTTTGGAATTGCCATATGCCATATAAAAAAGGAATATATATAGACATATCGATATTAATGGTTTTGTCTTCAGGAAATTATTAAATTTTCCGCCATTTTGTAGTAGGTAAAAATATTGACTTCATATTCTAGGGTTGTGAAGTATTCGTTAGGAGCTTCGTTAGGAGCCCAGTCGCCATCTTGAAAGTTTCATCTGTCAATTTCACTTCAAAATAAAGTATTCATGCATTAATTTTTTGAGTTGACCCGTTCAAAAATAAAAAGGAGGCATTTAAAAATGCACTGTGAATATTCCGATTACGTTTTTGAAAACCATAATAATTTTTGTTTCTGAGAATCCCAGCTGACGGGTCCATTTCCTAGGTAAGAAAGCATAACCATACATCAAATAGCTGGTTATTCCATACGTAATCAGCATCATTCTATCCTTCAATATGATATTTGAGTTTTTTAAGACAAAAAATTTCAATTTCACTTCTAATTTTGAAACACCTGATACTTCTTTTCACTAAGTTTTCGGGGGACTTCCAAGAATAGACTAGCTGAACTTACGGCATTGCTAGTTGCTTACCAATGACGAATAAATCAAACCATCCACGGCCTTTCTGAAAACCTATTTGAGGACGACCTTCGGTTAGCTGGAACACAGATAGCTTTCGAAGTTTTTGTAATTTTTTTTCCTATGACGAGTTTGATCCATGTTCTCGTAGCTGTAATATATTAATTTCATTTGTAGCAGGAATCATTTATCATCTTCATATAATGCTATTAATACTAATGATTTTCTTTGCTTCTAAATGCACATGAATCACCTGCCATTACTTCAAAATCAAATTTCAGAAAGAAATTAGTTAACTTTCCATTCTATAGCTGGAGGGCCTGTTTCAAGCCATAATTATGAAAAGTTTGCTGTAGGTAATATGAATATATCTTCTTTCGATTCATGTCATAAAAAATCAGTATCACCAACATTCCATGAGTTGCAGCGATAGCTAATATCTTTTTAATGGTATCGAATCGAACAACAGAGCTAAAAGTTTCTTCACATTCAACGCCATTGTTTTGCGAACATCCACTTATCAATTATGGTTTGGATCTCTATTGATTCATTTGATTTTTTCTTCAGCTGATAAACCCATCGATAACCTGTGGATTTCAATGTAAATTCATTAACTTCTAGTTGCCATTCTGTAAAAGTGAACTTATTTCCTTTCTATCGCATCTTTTCATCAACTTTAAAATTCAGAGTTCATAGCATCTCCTAGAGTATTTGGTTCACATTTATCAGCAACAATGGCATAGGCATTGTTTAAATAATTTTTTTAATTCATTTTTCCGTTAACCAGCTGTCGCACGCTTACGAACGATAACCCTCAGAAGTCGAAACTTATGCGAGCTAAGGATTAACGAGGTCTTACCTTTTAACGTGTGATTCCTAACACAGGTTGGACGACAGCAAGTGAAAATCGATCGTTCAGCCTGTGATTTGAACCACTGACCATCACGTCGGACCGACCGTCACAAAATAATTGCAATAACTGAAAAGTGATAAAAGATTAGTTTTTTTGGGAGTGGATATTTTACATTTCGCTGACTTTCACCCGTTTTATCGTTTTGGTAGTTTTCAATATTAAATATGTCAGTTTCATAATTTTTTGACGTATCTTAGAACTCCCCCGTTCAATATTGATTTTCCACCATTGGTTTTTAAAATCTTAACCGGTTCTTGACATTTTTGATTTTCTTCGACGACGCTAACTACTAACTTCTTAAAAAACAACTTTATTGACTTCGAATTTATTTTCATCTGAATACATATTCTATATCCCTTGATATCGCGTGGCCAACAAATATTCTGTTGGTAAAAAAAAATCATAACCTATCATGATTTTCAGAACCCAGTAATTAAAACTCATGAAAATAAAAGAAGAAACCCCATAACTGAAATGAGTTTTGAAATATTTTTTGTATTTTACTTGATACGTTTTGCCCGATAACCTTGACTTTTTTTGAAAATTATTTATAGGCTGAAAATTGCTGTTGATTAACATAATTTGTTAAAATGCCTGTCATAAACTTTCCGATTGTTAATTATGCTATTCATTAATTATATTTTTGTTGTTATTATGAACGAAGGTTGAAAATTGCAAATGAATATAGTTCCGAATGATGTTTCAACTCAGAAGATTATCTAATTTCCAGTGTCTACGAAGATCTACAATTGGAAACTTGACAAATTATGTCAATTGTACTAAGTGGAAAACGTATGGGTAAGATAGTTTAATATATCTGAAATGAAAATAGGTCCTCGAGTCAATGTCCGAAATTATATTCAATAGGAATAGTAGGTATTGGATATCATAGATATGAATAATATATCTGTCTATTAAATAGAAAAAGTTGAAAACTTGTAACTTGACTAAGCACAAATGAAATAAACTTAAATGTGAGAAACAAATTAAGTGGTGATTCTAATCTCTTCATTATTTTTACTATTGTACATGAAAATGCACTACAACAGTTTGCGAATTGAATAACCCGTTTCTTCAGTTGATGTTAATAACAGCGTTTTTGAACATTCGAAGATGCCGGTTCTATTCAAAATTCTTAGATTAATTTATTGTAATATTCATTTATTTTCAGTACATTCCAATCTCAAAAAGTAAAGTCTAACCCTTTTCCATTTTCTAAGGAAGAAACCGATGAGTTTACCAGCTATTTTCCGCTCATTCTGAGAGATATTACTAGAGATACACATCTTCTCGATATTGAAGAGAGTACTAGTCGATTTGAAGACTGTTTAAAGTACAACGTAGAGAATGGAGAGAAGATCAAAGGACTTACTTCAGTATTTGCATATAAAATAATCGAAGAACCACATAACCTTACAGAAGAAAATTTGGAACTTGCCAATATTTTAGGCTGGGCGATTGAATTGGTAGGTAATTATAAACTATGTCGGAAAAGGAGGGAAATGATAAATATGAATTGATAACCCACGCTGAAGCTCAAAAATAGAGTTAGTGGAATGTATTTAGCATCGACATCAAAGATCTACCCATTCCAAATAAATTATTTCCAGGGTTGGAAAATTAACCCCCTTTCTCACCTGTTTTGTATTCAAGAAATACGTTATGAGTATTCACTAAACAGCTACAATAGCTTCTTCAGGTATGTCTAGACTAACTGAAATCTACCAATTCAATGCTTCCTGTATATAAAACCCAAACGGAATAACTTCATTATTTCGGTTACTGTACATATTTAGAAAACCGACACACGTCAGATATGAATTATAATTTGACAATCTTCAACGTAAAAATGCCACCCCTACCTTCAACCCACTTCGAATAACAGGTACAGCCCCCAATTTTTTTAATGGGAAGTATAGGTTTGTGATATATTGTTTGAAAGGTTTCTTCATCCTCTATTCAGAAATGTTATCGCTTTCAAGATAAAATAAATTAAAATCATGTGGTTACCGAAATTCGATAAAATACACTCCAAAATTAAAATGTAATGCAAAACGTAAAGAAATGTAAAGAAGATGTTCAAAATGTTCATCGCGAACGTCTTGGCAACATCCTAATCTCAAATAAAACTGTCTTCTAACATTATTTGACATATCAGGCGCGACCGATCTAATCGCAAGCACTATTCGTTTTTTTAAGTCATTCAAATCTGAAGGTTTACTGTTGTATAAAACGCTCTTTACATATCCCCATCAAAAAATCTAATAATGAAAGATCAGGTGATCGCGCTGGCTATTCAATCGATCCTCGTCTCCTTATTCACCGATTGGGAAATGTATCGAGGTATTGCCGGACATTAACTTGGTAATGTGGTGGTGTTCCATCCTGCTAAAACTATAATGTATTCACTGGAACATAAGAGTCTCTTGGACCAGGATATAAATTAGCTAAACTTGAAATGACATCATTTTGAACTAGTGCCAAATAATTACACAGGTCTGCGAAAATTTTTTTTTGTCAGCTGCATGAGATATTTTTACTGAATTATATGTTTTAAAGTGCGCTGATTTCAAAAGTGATGGCCATTTTTATTTATCACATAAGGATTTTTTGCAAATTCAAACACAAAAAATTGGTTAAAACACTCCTTTATTCAAAATTTTCAAACAATATATACTTTTTTAAAGCGAACGAAACATTATTATGATACATATACCTATTCATGTTCTTTATGAAACCTCTTCTTTTTTTCCTTGATACTTTGACGAGTCCTTTTCCGATTTTCATCTTCAGTTTCTCGCTTAAGCAGCCAACGGTAGTCAGCAAGCATAGTGAAATTCCATCGCCCTTGGTACCTTCTCTCAATATCACGGACATCCTGGTGAAATTGCCTCCCCTGCTCTTCAATTTAAGCTCCCAGGTTTACAGGAAAATAGTCTATGTGAGAGTATAAAAAATGGACCTTCAAGCTCATCTTGCAGCCTTGAGCTTCATATACTGGTGGCATCCGTTGCACAATGGTTTTATAGTTTGGATCCTTAGTATTTCCCAAAAACTTTCGTACTACGTCCTTGAACGATACCCAAGCTTCTTTTTCCTTCTCATTCATAGTGTCCACAAATGAATGGTCCGTTAAAAGTTTT